>CM060694.1:180120800-180384287 GCA_030686995.1 Artemisia argyi
GTCTACTAAAGCGTGAGGCTTGGTCATGCCGTCACGCCACGCCTCGCGCTATTTATAACCTTGGCCAGGGTTCTAAATAGCGCGCTATAGCGGCGCCATAGCGCGAGGCGTGGCCTCCACGTTACGAAACAGGCCAAGGCGTCGTCTCTAGACGTAGCGTGCAATAAAGCGTGATAAGGTGCGCTATAGCGCAAGGCGTGGCGCCTTTTTTTTAAGCTTTTAAGATTTTTTTTTTTTTTTTTTTTTTTTTTTTTTTTTTTTAAAGAGATTTATTAGACTTGAGCTTATTTACAAGTATTTATTCGGGCTTAGTAAATTCATAACTGAGTTTTAAGCTTATTAGCTAACTAATATTGACAACTCTATAAATATTTTTTGCTGCTTTGAATCACGCCGCTATGACGCAACGCCTCACGCTAAAGCTTAGGCTTGGCTATGCCGTTACGCCACGCTTCACGCTATTTATAACCTTGACCTTGGCTCTAAGTATGGTAATAATAATAAATAAATAAATAAATAAATGAAGAAAATGAGTATGTGATAATCAAACAGACAGCACATGTTCATCCCTAAAATCTGGAAACTTATTAATCTGGAAATGTATTATTATTATTATTATTCTAAATTTAGCTACCTCAAATAATCTAATATCTATCTATCTAATTTAAATAACTAAATACAAAAAAATTAGAAAAATTATATCTGGAGTAATTTAAATAAATAAATACAAAAAATTAGAAAAATTATATATAGAGTAATTTAAATGAATGAATTAAGCTTAGGTTCATGTATTTAATTACCTTCCTAAAAATGAAGAAATCATTAAAAAAAAAAAAAAAAAAAAAAAAAAAAAAAGAGATGATTATAATAACAAGTAATTAAAGAGAAGAAATAAGTACCTTGAATAGGCAGTAAAAAAAGAAGGGGGGGATTTACAGCGAGTGTAGAAGAAAAAAAAAATCTGAGAGATGAAGAAAACTAGAGAGAGATAAAGAGATCTTTAACTGGGTTGTAGTTGTTCTAGTTGTAGCTGTGTTTTGACATGAAATCTGCGTACGTGGCAGCGATATTTTCCTCTCATCTTAAGCCACCCACGTCATTACCATACAACATACCATGCCATCCATCCATACACATAGTTGACTCCTTCAATATTAAGACTCCATTTTCAATTTACACCAAACTTTTTAAATTACCATTAATTACTCTATTTACTAATCAACTTTCACTAATCAAATATCATATCTATCTGAGTTAAGAGCGAGCAAAACCGACTGAAACCAAACGTCTCGAATCCCAAACCGACCATACTCGGGTCGAGATTCGGCCCGATGCTCAGCCCTAATTTGAGTAAAGTCTATTTTGACTAGTCGAAATATGAAAATAGACAAATATTTTGAGACAACAAAAAATAAAAATATGCTTATAATTTGAGACGAAATGAGTATTATTTTTCAAGTGACAAATATCACACACTCATTTATAAATTAAAAATTAAAAAAGAGTATTATTATATTTTTTTTGTTTCTTTCCATACATTTATGTTCGTTAAATATTTTAATGAACGAACGTGAATTAACGCTAACAACCTCATTTCCTAATGAACGAACACGAACAGGAAAATTTGTCCATATAAATGTTCTAGATCATTCGTTTGTCCGGTTAAAATTAAACGAAAAACATGAACAAGACTTCATTCGTGCTCGTCGTGTTAATTTACAACTTTAACAATCGGCATCTTTCATGTTCACATTTAGTGTATATTAATCTCTAGTAAATTTTATCTTACTTTATTTAAAACTTGTTATTCATAAAATAAACACGAGGGAAGTTGCAAGGAACCATCATAGTGTCACAAAGTCATTCCTTTGATTTCACGTGATATCCTTAACCTGATAAGGATCAGTCCTTCGTCAGAGTTCGTTGGTTTCGTCAGACTTTGGACTCATCAGAGGAGCGACCCAAACTCCCTGCCAGTGTAGTGTCATATCGAGTCCTCTACTCGTGACACGTACTACACCTTTACCGTTGGGATACTCCAACAAAACCAACATGATAAACTAGAAACCCATGCATTCAACAACGCTTTCAAACAAAACCAGACTTTCATGGCGGCTATTGCTTGTTGACTTGGACTTTTATTTAATTCTTTTATTCTCTTGTTGCAAATCATCTCCCGCACAAATCAACCCACTTTTTTTAGTGGACATAGCATAAGCTTCACCTTTTAAATTATGTTCCACTGTTTCACAATAAGGGTAACATGTTATTTTTATCATACTTTTACTAGATTCCAAAAACTTATTATAAATGTTAACACTAGTTCAACTAAAAGAATTACAGAAGTTATTTTTATTATATAATTTCAATAGCCACTAGAACTCGAGAAGTGTTTTATAATGATACTATGTGCATGTTTTTTTGGTAACCATGGTTTTGAACTCTCATTCGATTAATTCATGATGTTTGAACTCACCATCATACATACTTAAACTAGGTAAAACTCTCATATTTCAAAAGATTAGCATAACTATTTCAGATTTGTTTTGCACCTAGCAAGAATTGAACTTGATTTCCCGCATATTTTAATGTGACAGTCATAAGCCTTTTGGCCACTAACCACCGTGGAACGGTTACTACTATGTTTATACGAGGATAAAACAGTTTTTGATATCTATTTCCCGATCACTCGCCTATCCATTAAAATATTTGGGACCAAAAAACTAATTGAAGTTTTCTAATCCAACTCTTTTGATTTTTTCCATGATAAGCATCAAGGCACATCACTTATTATGATTGGATAGAACCAGATATTTTACATTGTTAAGCTGGTGGGAGGCAATATATATTAGCCACAAATATTTTGTTCTGTAACAAGTTGCCAAACTAAAACAGTGACACTTTTTTTCATAATTGAAAATATTTATATTCTAATAAAAATCTTGGTCGCATACGTGGGTTTTTTTGTTTTGTTTTGTTTTGAACTATCTTTGTCTCATATGTTATTGTAGAAATCAGGATTTTACAATAGATATTAAATATGGAAACGATGCATTCAATCAATAAAATAATTGTTAAAACAGTACTAACCGGGTAACGACTTAGTTAGAAGCTAGTAACCTTAAAATAACAAAAATGAGAAATAATTTTAACAACACATTTGAAATGTATCGACTTGAATTAGATGCATCTCTATTCATTTTGATGCATCATAAGTTTCGAAAGTAATTTTGAATTGAAAAATGATGTAAAGTGGTACTAACAACACATTTGACGGGTAGAGGACGAAAAATACATAAAATTCGAATAATTTAATAAATGCATCTAATATATGTATATGCATTTAATTTTAAGCTAGGAAATATATTATTATGCATTTAAAAAACTAGTAAAAGTATCTCACTTTATACAAACATATCTCCCACACACTTACATAATAATAATAATAATAATAATAATAATAATAATAATAATAATAATAATAATAAACACCCACACTTTTCTTTGGGGTTTGCGTCGGTGGTGCAGACCACTAAAAAGAGCCAAAATCCCACCATCGTGCGTGGTGGTGGGTCTTCTCTATGGCGGACCATCAGGGATGAAACCATGATCAAATATGATTGGGCGCACAAAATTTTTTGAACAGTAATATCATAAGAGTTAAAAAGTGAAGTAAAACGAAGATTTCATTAAAAACGCTATAAACACATTTCGATTGATGCATTTAGGAAAAATCTATGTTTTTTTTTTTTTTTTATTCTTCTCAAAAATTAACACTACATCAAAAAGATCTAAGATGAACTCCTCGTTTCGTCCCTGCAGACCGCATATGAAGGGTGAGGTGAAGGTGGACACCACCTTGCATAGAGTTCAGCCTTAAAATCCATACAAGTGGTGTTTCCAGTGGTGCAGATTAGACGACAGTGGTCATGGGCAGCACATAAATATCTAGCAACTTGATACAAAAGATTGTTCCCATTAACAATTTAATAATGTTAAAAATGTTTTGGTTTCATGAATTATACAAACTTCCTTATTCACTTAAAGCTAAACCAGGAAGAGTCCTTATATTTTGCTAACCGATTTGGTTTGTCCCTTATAATTTCAAAAAGAAAAATCTCACTTAGTTGATAAGTTCATCTTGGCAAGATGAGGAATTTGAGTGCAACAAATAGCGAATTGACGTGAGCCGTGCAAGATGAGTTGAAGGGGAGAAGGGAGGGGAATTAATTACCAAAGTCGACACCCACAACAAAGAGGATTAAAAAACTAAGCACTCTTGAAACACCATTAAACACGAGGGTTGTGAATCCGACTATTTTGATTAAGCTTCAACGAGCACACATATTAGCCAACCAAATACGAACAACGTAGCGTTAACAAAAGTTAATACGCTTACATTAGCAAAACCAATGTTTCAAAAGTAACATATGCATTCACTTAATCATCGACTCATCGTATACTCATAAAACATCTTTCGTATTCATTAATAAAGTTAGTGTGTAGAATATATTTATAATAAAATACAATTTGCTTGGCCGAAGAGCACTCGTGATTTATATCCATGAAAAATAAGCTTTAACTTCTATTTAAAAAACAAAAAACATGAAATACACAAATATCTAGCACAATATCTTTTTAAAGGCAACGTTAGCTTTTATTGAAAAACATAAAACATGGAAGAGAATAATCTATTTCAACTTGATACAAAAGGTTATTTCCATTAACAATTAATAATTAACTAATCCTTTAAAATTATTTTCTTTCTCATGAATAACGCAAGCTGAGAAATTTGTGCGAAATGAGTAGCGAATTCACGATGGCATAAAAAGATGGTTCCGGGGGGGGGGGGGGGGGGGCAAATTAAGGCTATGTTTGGCAAAATTAGCCACTTCATAAAGAAGCATTGAAAAAATGAACTTTCCTAAAAAATAGCAAAACTCACAGCTCTCATGCCAAACCAACACTAAAAATCAAAAAGCTCATTGTTAACTGCTCATCGCCTCAAAAAAGCTCCAAAAAGCTTTGCGCAAAACATAGCCCAAATCGAATAAATTAAATCAATCAATTTCATTCAACACATTTTTGGGATCTTATTCAAAACCATTATTGTAAGGGGCGTTTCTGTGATATTGAAAATTTCAAAAGGCAATTCATTTGGCCCGTGATTTATGTCCGATAACAGTGAAGCTAATAGATACATTTAATAGTTTGTGTATTACTCCGTAATTTTTTTTTTTAATGGCTGAGATCTTTCCAAATGACTCGTGGCATAGTCTGCATCATAGTTTTATACGTAGTATCTTCTTCTCTACCTACCATGAATGGACCCACATGTCATCATGGTGGAAAGTTACATGCATATGAACATGAGTACATGACCATCATTGCCATCATTCAAAGTTTCTCATTAGGTAAATTCTGTTCTAAGTAATTTTATTTGTCGAAAACGTATTTCTATACGATCTCTTATCCAGGGTTGGAGTTAATGGGGGACTAATGAACCAACTGGGCTAGCACAGTTGGTCACCAAAGATAATCTTGAAGAGGTCTCAGGTTCGAGTTTCATTATGGACTTTCAGGGGCCCGAAAAAATAGAAGCATGAGTGGGGTTTATCCCCTAAGGAGAAAGGTTCGATGCTTCCATACTGCCCAATTGAATGTCACTGTGTGCTCGAATTACTAACTACTAACTTGCCGTTCAAAAAAAAAAAAAAAAAAAAATGGGGGACTAATGGGTGCTAGGCCTCCCACTACTTGCCCAATAAGTCTAGTATAATATAGTCCAAAAGACCAATATTTTAAGATTCGCCCCTACTAATATTACCGATTCAATATTGCATTTCTTGGATAAAGAATTGTAACAGCTGAAACTCAAGAGTTAAAAAGAAGACGAGTGTAACAAGTGAATAAATCGACCAAAAGAATTGTTTTTTCTAATAAGGTATTGAATGCTTTTATTGATTTGTTTTTTCATTAATGATCACAATTACTTATTCTTTCGATTCTTTGAAATATTTAATTTTTATAATCGACAGTTTTTGTTCTTTCATTAATGAACACTTCATTCACTTGATAAGTATAAAAGTATTAATTGCTTGTACCCTTGTATGATTATCTATTTATCACTTGTTATAGAAAAAAAAAATGGGCCACTGTAGCCAGTCGAGTGCAGATCCAAGACAGTGTTAAAAACGTTACCTGGGAGTGGCGTACGAATCCAGCTACCAATGAGGAAGTATCAGAACTGTTTGAATTATTATCTGAAATTTATGAGCATCAGTGGGGTAATGGTAGCGATCGGTGGAAATGGGAAGGAGATAAGGATGGAGTATTTACTGTGAACAAAGCAAAGACATTAATATTTGATAGGCCGTCGGCTGGCACTGCTATGAAGATGGAATAGGTCGGATGGACACCTTTGAAATGCAAGATTTTGGTTTGGCGTGCAGGTCTTAACAGACTTCCTACAAAGGTGGAGTTGGTTAAACGCGGGATATCGTTAGACAACTTATCATGTCCTCTTTGTGATGCGGATCAGGAAACAGCTATGCACCTGTTCACGGGCTGTTTGTATACTTCCGAAATTTGGAGTAGGGTGGGAGCTTGGTGTAGGCTGAGCCCAATCTATGCTTTTGAAGTTGCTGACTTAATCATGCTGGCCGACAATCAAATGAAGAATAAAAAGGAGATCCAAATCATACAAGGTATCATTTTTACTACAATATGGTCGATATGGAATGAACGGAATGCTAGAATTTTCAATAACAAGTCGCGGAGAGCTATCGAGTTGGCTGAAAATGTAAAGGTGTCGGCGTTTTTCTGGGTTCGCCATAGGTCTAGATTGAAAGGTATTGATTGGAATAAATGGTGTAAATACCCGTTAGACTTGATGTAATGTCGTTTTTTCCCCGGGGGTCCTTGCTTTGAGGACCGCTTGTGGAGCTCTTGGTTGAATGAAATTTACCGTTCAAAAAAAAAAAACATATTTGCCTTTAAGAATTATTAATGATCATATTAAGTATTAACTCACAAGATAAATAAAATATAGCAAACTATTTGCAGGTTAGTTCATTAGACTAAGGATTTGAAGATGGTGATACAACGTTAAGGAAAACTTATTCAGCACCAGACTTTATTTGGTCAAATGCTCATGTTGATGTTCTAGGTACTGTTACATCTATAGCCTTCACAGATGAAACTTGTTTGGTAATCAAGAATCATAAATTAACTACAGAAGAGGTACTATATTTTTTTTTATTAGTAGTAAGGAGACCAAATGCTAATCTCTAAGTTGCTAACGGTTATTGAAATTCTTACCAAGATTGATTAATGCTTTGTATTAGCGTAAAACACGTATTTCTCTAATTTATTATACATTTGGCTATTCGTTTACTTTTCTAGATTTTCATGCTTTTATATATTGGTTAGAATTATATCGTTGTCATTCTAAAATCTTATCAGCCCCTCTTAATTTAAAATCCTAGCTCCGCCCGCTCTTATCTATAATATAAAATATGGGTATTCTTAAACAAATCTCAAAGACTCAAACTACAACTAAGAGGTGTTTCTTTTTTGCTTAATGTCTTAAATGAAAACATTTTCTTAACCCAGCTAATAAGCCTTATTTTCAAGATTTATACTATAATTTTTTATTTTTTATTTATTTTATTTTTTTTGCTAAAATGCATGTGGCCATTTTGCCCCCTCTTGTCTCCGCTTATAAGGCTATGTTTGGCGCATAGCTTTTTAGGGCAATGAGTTGTGTGCAATAAGCTTTTTGATTTTTAGCGTTCATTTGGCAAAAGAGCGGTGAACTTTGCTATTTTTTTAAGAATGCTCATTTTTTCAATGTTTTTTTAAAAAGCCGTGAGCTGTGGCTACTGCTCACAGCTTACAACCATTGCTCACTGCTATTACTAACAGCTACTTTTGCCAAACATGTTGGCTGCCTTTCTCAAAACTTAACCTTTAAAATTATTACATGTTTCAATGACATCTATTATGGAGTTGCGATTCGACTTACAAGTTACAACCAATTTTGTCGAAGCTGTCTATATCGCATAAGTTCTAACGTCTAATTCATAGATGTCCTTCATAAACAAGAATTTTTTTTTATATTGTTACACTAATCATGCCAGGTGTTAAATTAAAGCTATTCCACGAAGTAATAAAACTCCATGGCTTTCGTCACATTGTTCTACAACGACCATCACCAACAAAGAAGCCAATATTATATATAAAGATCCATTGTCCAATAAAATTGTCTTGACATGACTTCGTGTTTATGAATCTTAAACAATACTTTTTTCGTCTCAAAATTATATTTTGCAGACAAAAACAATTTAACAAAAATGAAACTACTACACTCAGCTCGTTTACTAATCAAATATCATCGCATACTAAAATAAAAAGAGTAAATTGCATAAATCGTTTCTAAAGTTTAGCGAATATGAATGTTTCGGCCCAAACATTTCGAAACTGCAAAGATTGACCTTGTGGCAAACTTTTGGGGCATATATCATCCCTAAAGTTTGACAAATTTGCATGTTTAGTCCTTAAATTTGGTGAATTTTCAATTTTCTCCCACTAGAGACGATACATACACCAAAGGTTTGTCACAGGACGGTCTTTGCAGTTTCGAAATATTTAGGACGAACCTGCAAATTCGTCAAACTTTAAGGACGATTTATGCAATTTACTCAAATAAAAATGAAGAATAGAAATAACTTGTACAACAAAAACAATGAAACTTAGTTGCTTTGAAACAATGAAATTTCACTTAGTTGCAAAAGATATTTTATTTATATCTTACTTAACACGAAAAAAACAAGAAAGTTAAATGATGACCCATAAGAGAGTCGGTTAGGCACATCGAATAAAAAAACGTTGTTGGTGGAGATAAAAGTCGGTACCAATTCCAAAATTTATATATTTTTTATCATAGGAAAGACAAAATGGTGATTAAAAAAAGATGTGACAAATAATTAGGTCGTTTAATATAAGTAAATTAATTGGCGTGGCCATTTGTACATCGTCCACGTGGTGAGGTCAATTCAAAGTGACGAGGACTAAAGAAATGGCAGCCAATGAGGACAGAGTTTTACATACTTTGGACGGTTTTAAGGTTGAATTTTCGGTTACAAAATCATTGGATAGCTACTACCTAGTGACATATACTAAGCATGTTTTAATGTTTAATAATATATTTTAATGTTGACGTGTATAACCAAAAATGCCTTTGGAAACTACATTTTGGATAATTGTAATCGATATTTGTGGGTTAAAGTTTCGTCTGAATTTCGAACATTTAAGATATATTGAAAGATTATACAGTCTATTTTGCCAAAAAAATCATTACAATAATTTTTAAATAAATTGAGGTGATTTGCTATAGTGCACAATTACACGACTTTATATCCACCCGTTTGAACATGTTTCATGTGAAATATTATACCCGCATTAACACAATTGTTCAAATACTTCAAAACAAGTTTCGGCCGAGCTTGTCCTAGTTAACTCAAAGTTTTGCCATTGTATGGACCAAAATGATCGAGTTTTGCCACGGTGATGAATAATCGTCGATTAATTGGTCATCAAATTTGTAGCAAGTAATCTCCGATTACTCGGACTTATAGTCCTT
The DNA here is from genome assembly GCA_030686995.1 of Artemisia argyi. Taxonomy (NCBI): domain Eukaryota; kingdom Viridiplantae; phylum Streptophyta; class Magnoliopsida; order Asterales; family Asteraceae; genus Artemisia; species Artemisia argyi. The sequence continues at coordinate 180,130,444 of CM060694.1, forward strand.
GTATTACTACACCGAAAAAAAAGTGTGAAGTTGAGCAACATTTGATTATGTGAGTTTGAGACCGGCTGGTAGTTTATTTGGGCTATGGAAATTAAAACCATAACAAGACATAAGTACAATTTCAGGTAACCTCTGAAGCCTTAAAGCAGAAGCTTATTAGTACTCGTATTACAGTAGTCTGTTCACCGAAGTCTCACGACACAAAGATAGCCAATAATGGCTTACCGCTTACGGAAACAAGATTTAAGAATACAAAATTTAATCTCCCTCAAACTCTACCAGACTAATAATATACATATGTTTCCAATATTCTTTAGGTAAAAAGAGAAGTTAAAGTCAGCCCATTGAACCCCCCGGCATATCTTTAGGTGGATAAACCGTCTGCAAACATTCCTTCGCCCTGTGAACCTTCGACTGCAAATAAAAACTACCGTTTGTAGCATTCCGCTCGAATAACTTATCATATTTCTGTAAAAGATACAACAAATGTGTCAGCTGATTGCTTTAAAAACATTCCAAAAAATGCAATCAAAATTTAAGAGATGTAGAATTTTATATGCCTAGAGGTAGAAATAGGCAGTTCACATGAAAAACAAGTTAAAACACTCGGTGTCAGAATTTCTCATGCCAGGGTAGGCTGTGTTCAGGTTGTAACAAATGGGTAGATCAGACTCGTAAAAGGTCAAACTGGTACGGGTCAGTTTGTCCAGGGTATGCTTCGGTCAGGTTGTAACATATGGGTAGATCAGACCCGTAAAAGGTCAAACTGGTGCGGGTCAGTTTGTGCAGGGTACGCTTTGGTCAGGTTGTAACATATGGGTAGATCAGACCCGTAAAAGGTCAAACTGGTGCGTGTCAGTTTGTGCAGGGCACGCTTCGGTCAGGTTGTAACATAAGGGTAGATCAGACACGTAAAAGGTCAAACTGGTGCGGGTCAGTTTGTCCAGGGTAGGCTTTGGTTAGGTTGTAACAAATCTTATAAAAAAATTAACTTATTACTATGAACAATTAGTGTCATATATGATTAAGAATAAGTTTTTTATGCAATCAGTGTGTCATATATATTGTTAAATTTTTACTTTTTTATTAATGATAAGATATTAATACAATATTCCAAGTTTGTATGCGTTATATATCAAATGCAGAGTTTCTGCATTATAAGTACTAGCCTGTGCAATTTCTTCCCATGATGACTTTTCGGTCACACCAAGAATTTGTCTAGCCTCGAGTTCAGTCATAGCTTTGCTTCCTCTACGAACAGCATTCTGTAACGTTTCTTGAGCGACACCAGTCTTTGAGGCATCTGCAAGTTTTACCACCAAAAATATATGAATAATAATATAAGCTAATAATAAGGGAAAATAAAGGCACTAATGCTTAGTGTAAAGAACAGAAGTAAAGTGACCACATTTAAAAGGCATTTGGATACAGTGATAGAGGTGGGCCAAATATGTGAACGTCATCATCAAAACTAATGTTAACTACTAATGTAGTAGAACTGGATATTAATCACCTCAGTATGAAAGCAAGTTATCTAACTTACGCCAAAAGTAGACAATATTCTGAGAACAATGTTTTTCTATACTTGAATGCTAGGGGTGTTTAGTAGCTTATATGATAGGCTTATGAACTCATTAGCTTTCATGACTCAAATAAGCCTAAATTAATGTTTTGGCTAAGCTTATATAAGGGGGCTTATATGATAGGCTTATGAACTCATTAGCTTTCATGACTCAAATAAGCCTAAACTAATGTTTTGGCTAAGCTTATATAAGGGGGCTTATGAACTCATTAGCTTTCATGACTCAAATAAGCCTAAACTAATTTTTTGGCTAAGCTTATATGAGCTTATATAAGGGGTTTTAATAAGCCTCAATATTGTGGCTTTTTTAAGGAAGGAAGGTAGGGGGCTTATATAACACGCTCCATAACAAATTACCATTTTACCCTCAATTATACTTAATCCAAGGTTAATACGAGTTTTGTTTTTTGTTTTTTTTGTTTTTGTTACCCGTGTCCCTTTTGGTCATTTACCAACATAACCTAAACCAAGTACTTAAGTTTTTCAGCTTATTAAACATAAGCTAATCCAAACACCATGGGCTTATGAGCTTATGACATATAAGCCATAAGCTCCTTAGTTAACATAAGCATTAGCCTAATTGATAAGCTTAGCCCAACACTCCCTAGAATGTAAATTGCGGAGTTTCAACTTTTGATATATCCAACAGTTTCTATTTTACTTCATATAACTGACTACAGTTACTACATAACTTAAAGAACACGAAACAGTGGGTTTCAAATATTTCAAACTTTAACAGAAAACTGTGACCCTCAACCAGTAGCTCAGTGGCTCATTATCATTAATTTGATACTGTGAATGCTTACAATACCGCTTTTTCAAAAAATGCATACAATACCAATGCAGCTTTTGATTTCATTTGATCGACATAAAGCATCTAAGACCATCATAACCTGATAATGTTATCTTTAAAAGCTATTGATTCGTGACATACCAAACGCTGCTTAAGAGATAGATTGCAACATATTTAGACACTGATAGCTCCTAATGGCATGTCAATATGTCCTTTATACCTTGGTCATCAGATTATGTATAGCATTAATTTGATATTTGCAAATGCCTACAAGACCATTGCATCTTCTAATTGTCGTTTAAGCATTCTAACTCCAAAACACACATAAATCATATAAGCCCGTAACCTGATAAGGTTGCGGGTTCCTTTGTGATCCATTAAACTGTTCTTCCATCATAACCTTCTTTTTGAATACAAAAAGATAGCATAGTAAAAAATGCCTAGCTTACTTATCCACAAATTATACTACGTAATAAAGAAGCTGGTGATGAAAAAGAAAGAATATGACAGCATATCAGACATTGAGTTCATACGAAACTGTACAGAAACACATAGCTCTTACATTTCCTGATGTGATAAAAGGATACTACATTTAGTACAAAACCAAAGCAATCTATATATGTCGTTATACATAAAATATACTATTTCCTAACATATATACCGACTCCAATCTAATAAAATCTCGAATTATACGTTTCTTGTTATCAATAATGTTTAACGGACCATTAAACCTCGCTTTTTTGTATTACGCCTAACGTTGGTTGATGGCATTGACATTGTGCAGTAGGGAAGGGTACAACATATGCATGAGAAAGTAAGTAACGTACTCTGAAGAGCCTGGCGATAAGCTTGAACCATACCCCTGGCCAAAATGCCACCGCCCAATACAAGCAGATTCGCAAGAAGCCTAGCCGCCTGCATTTAGTTGAAATAGCTTGTTATAAATCATACTACTAGACTTTTTTATAAATAATAAAAGAAAGCAAGAAATTAAAAATAGATGAAACTCATACCATAATAATAATAAATGGAGTAACAATTTTGATAAGCGCAACTTTATAATTTTTTAGGGTTATGTTAAAATTAAAATTTAGGGAAGGAGGGAGGGAGGCTTTCTTTCTTTCCTAGCAAATTTTGGGAACTTGGGGAACAAGCCGGATATGTCAAATAATAATCTTTTCAAAACCGACCCGGCCGGCTCACAGGGTAAACCTGATTCTGCTGAAAACCGCCGGTTCACACTGGGTTTTAAAATATTAAAGAAAACCGGAAGTTCAAACCGGATTTCAAAGTATAAAATAAAATCGTTGTCAAGTTTTGCAGTCTCATGTTTTTTGGTCCTTGTAACTTGTAAGTACTGGGAAGATGGAGGATTTTAGTGCAAATTTAGGTCCTTGGCACTCAGGGGTGTTAAGACACCTCGCGAGTTATTCGCGGTCGATTTAAATGACGAGCTCAAGCTACTCAAGTATGCTTTCAAATCGGGTCTCAGCTTCAAATACTCGGCTCACGAGCTTTATCAAGCTATGATTAAATCACAATTGTTACTTAATTTTGCATAAAATCGAGTCGAGTAAGCCAAGTATTTATCGAGCTCAAGCTTGAAATGTTGAGGTAATCAAGCTCGAGTTTTAGATGACGAGTCGAGCTCAAGCTTGAAATTCAAGCTCAGGTTTTAGTAGTTGAGTCGAGTCGAGTTTGGCAGTACTTGACTCGTTTCCACCCCTAGTCAATGGCAATAACACAAAATGAGGACTGAATGCATGGAATGCTAACTCGAGTTGGAATAAGATATCTCATTAAGACAAAAATTATTTTTGCTAATGAACCAAAACATCATTCTTATATACCAAAAGAAAAATGTTTGTTATTGACCATCAATTGACACCCATTAACCTGACCATTAATCTTGTTTAATACTAGTATTAATTAGTAAATCCAACTAATGACCATTAGTGGAATTCATTTCTCACTTGCTACGACTTTGACTTTGTCAAACAATGTTAACAACATTAAGCTTTTAATTTAATCTCGACTAACTCATTTTGAGACTCGATATCTCATTAAGACTAGCTTTATTTTGGACATTTATTACATCGTTACGAAGCTCCCATCAAGAGTATGTAACCCAATAACACGTTATTCTTATTGACATTTCGAGTCTATAATTGATCGCGTCCAAAGTTTGTGAAAACTCATTTTTTCACCTGCAAACAAATACACATGGTTTAAACTTAAAAGGGAGAACCCGGCCTTTCAAGTTAATGATTCATTTAAGCCTTTCACATTGTCTCATGGGTACTGTTTTCATGAGCCACCAACTCCTCGAGTAGTTGCATAAGCAAGTTAAAGTCATCGTGGCTCTTCATGAGATTGAGCCTTACATAACGATCATCGTCATCAAAGATGCTTCCAGAACTACCAAGGATATTTCCTGCTTCAAATATTGCATAACAATCTACATCTTCATTTCGCTCACATTTAATCCATGCGTAAGCTGCAATGCCCAATCCGAGGTAATTAGTTTGCTTATACCAAGGATAACATCAGCCTCCCCCATGTCCTTCATGGAGAACCTTGATGACAAAAATTCCTTTGTCAGGTCAACCTGATTTTGGTCAGTGTCAAAGATCAGTATGTCATCAACATATAGACAAATGATGACTCCTTTACCAGATTCATCAAAGTTTCTATATACACATTTGTCAGTCGGGTTAAGAACATAACCATTAGACAAAACCACTTTATCAAAATTTTGATGCCATTGCTTAGGTGCCTGTTTCAGTCCAAATAAAGACTTAATCAGTTTACACACCTTGTTTTCATTGCCTGGCAAGATGAAGCCCTGAGGTTGTTTCATATAAACCTCCTCATCCAATTCACCATTCAAGAAAGTTGTCTTCACATCCATCTGATGAATAATCCAATTGTTGAACCTGTAGTTGCTCCTTGTGCCATTGTGAGGTTAACTGTCCTATGACCTTGATTGTCCTGCCTTTGGGAGTTGTTGGGTGGCTGGTATTTTCCATAAAGAAGGTGTCCAATTGGGTATCTTACCAACTGATAACATTCTTCATTTGTTTGACCTTCCTTACCACAGTTGCCACAAATCACTCCTTTCTTAAAAGCACTCCTGCTCACTGCTATTTGAGTTTCTCATTGATGACTCTCCTTGTGAGTAGTTTCTCCCAAACCTAGTGTAATTGTTGTATGAACCTCTAGACCTATTTAATTGAGCTGAAAGTGTTGTTGCAGTGGGTATCACAATATTATGAATCTCTCTTTGTTTTTCCTCTTTTCTTATCATACTATAGGCCTTAGCAATACTAGGCATGGGGTTCATGAGTAGAATTTGGCCTCTGATGGTTACCATAACATTCATCCAATCCTATTAAAAAATGAATAAGCCTCTTCCTTTGGTCTCTCTCTCCACTAATTCTCCCATTTTCACAGATGCAAACACAGACACACAGATAAGGTGCTTCCACAGAATCATATTCATCCCACAACCTTTTAATTTCTGATAATATATCTCAATACTAGTGTTATTTTGTTTCAATTAGACAAAATCATTTGTGAGTTGGTATATCCTATGTCTATCTAGTTGTGAGTAGTGTTCTTGCAACTCATGCCACAAATCAAATGCAATATGAACAAAACTCAATGAATTACTTATTTGTTCAGAAATTGTGTTGAGTATCCAAGAAATGATCATATCATTTATCCTTTCCCACAGAGGCCTAATGGTTGAATTCACATTGGGTTCTTCAAACTTACCATTGACAATCTTCATCTTGTTTTTTGCATTTACAGCTATCATCATGGATCTTTTCCAGGATCCATAGTTGTCAGAGCCTGTTAACTTCTTTGATATCATAATCAATCTAGGATGATCTTGTGGATGCAGGTAAAGTGGGTGATATGGTGAGGTGATGTCATTAACAGATAATGGAGGTGGTGGAGTTGTGTCTTGATTATTGGTAGTCATGGTAATCAATGAGTGATTGTTGATGAAGATGGACGGAAAAGTTGAGTTAGGTATTGAATCTTAATCGGAGTTTGTTATTTGTGTCGGAAAAGTTTTTAGGTGACCGTGATGCGTGGGAATCGCAACAGGCTTTACCTCTCGAGGGATCTCGAGAAGCTTACAACCCCCACCAGGCAGTGTACCTGATAGTTGTAGTATAGTATAGTGACAAGTACCGGGGGATTGATCGTTCAGCTTAGGAATAGTGTCGCTAGGATTAGAAAGCCTAAATACTAGTTCTAAAGGTGAGGGATGATTATTTTTGTGTTTTTATATTTTATGGAAAGCAAGTAAAATCTCGGGTTTTGAAGGATTTGGGCGGAATTAGTTGCTATTCAACTAACCCAATACTAAGATGCAATCAAAATAAAATACTAAAAATGAAAATAAACTAATTATACTAAGGTTGTGAGCAGTAATTGGAGAAAATGTGTTTACTTAGATTTCACTACTCCCTAGATATCTTTTACACGTTAATTACTTGTTATAATTGCATGGATGACGGATTGTATTCCTTAATACCATTCATGGGGTGGCATAGATAACTCCCCAATTCTATGAGCTCTTATCTCCTCCTACACCATGCCCATCACAACTATAGGGATTGTAAACAGTGGCTCATGCATTAAATACAACCAATAAAGACCTAGTACGCCTCGATTCATGTTTCTTAAGACGTTCAAGCATGTTACCATTTGGAGATCTGCCAGTTTTCTTAAGCCTAACATATAAATCATTCATCCAAGACAAGAATAAACAAGTAATCAACACATAATCAATATCTAGGTTTCATTAGATCTAAGCAAACACAAAAGAGATCTAGCCTAGCATGATAGAATTAAGACAAGAACATGATATAGACAACCAACACATAGACATATTGATTGAATTAGAAGAACACTTATCTTAATTAATCATGCAAGGTATCAAGGGGTTGGAACCCTTGAAAAACTTGTAAAGTTACACCAAAATCGTCTTTAGGGTTTCTCCCAAAACTTCTCTCTCCCAATGTGAAAAACTAGAAAACTATATATAGGAAAATAGGGATGACAGCGTCAAGAACAAAGGTGTGACGCCGTCATCTCGCCGCCAAATGCTTCCTCGGACGGCCTTGATCTACTTCTGACGCCGTCAAGGCCTAGGCCGTCACACAAATTACTCTTGACGCCCTGTGTGTGACGCCGTCATCAACTACGGATTTTAATTCTTGAGGTTTGACGCCGTCAGGAAATTACTCTTGACGCCGTCACCTACTGTTCCCAGCATGGAAAATTGAGACTTTGCCGTTTTCTTCACTTTTATGCTCCAAAAAGGTCCAAAATGGCTTCTTTTCCAGAATTCACTCTCCAAGTACCTAAAATCACAAAATGAACGATTTAGGGCAATATTTGATCAAATAAATTCGGATTCGGGCTTAAATGACCCCCTAAAAACGGACCATTTTTCGCCTCATCAGACCGAAATTTGATTGTGTGATGGTGATAGTGAAGATTTTTGATTGTTTGATTGGTTTTGTTTGCGGATTATGATGGTTTGGTTAAAATTGAGGCGAAATTATAGTGAATTTTGGTGGTTGAGTGACGGTTATGATTATTTGAATTTGTTGGATGGGGGAAGTTAGTTATGAGCCACCAGAGGTACGGTGGTGGTAACTCTGATACCATTTTGAGAAAGTAAGAGAGGAAGGAAAATGTTTACTTTCTTATTAAAAGTGAAATGAAACAATGACAAAGGTATTTATACTACAAGTTTGACTATAAGTCTGACTACATAACTAACTTTGACTGTAAAAGTCAACTATGCTAAACTATTCAATACTACAAACTATTACAATCTTGTAAACACTTATAATGATGAAGATAGTTTGTTGAGAGGACTGTATTGATCACTTTTGACTTGTTAGCTTGATTCTTAGCTCCATTAATTCTTTTATCAAAGTATGAATGTTCTATAAATTAAAAGGCCAAACAAGACTAATACAAATATGTAAATTTTATAGCCTCAAATATGTAAATTGATCTCTTAGACATAAACAAGTCGACAGTAAATGTGGAGTTTCAGGTATTAGATTAATGAGGTTCTATGTGATTGAAGTGCTTTCAGGGAAAGCGAAGATCGTGTTGTTTATATATATATATATATATATATATATATATATATATATATGGTGCAATGTTGCTCCACATTATCATGTTCATTCAAATACATGAATTTATTTACACGACATCATTTGTTCTATAAACACTAAAACTTTAAACATCACAATGAATCAATTATATCCCAATTACAGGCAATGAGATTAAGATTGCCTTGTAACCCAATGAATGGGCTTATATTACACAAGTGGTTAATGGACATAACAATTTTGTGTTTCTTGAAATAACTATTTATTTTAGTCTTTCACATCGTCTCAACACTGATATTTTCAAGAGACACTAGCTCTGTGAGTCGTTGCAGAAGCAACTCAAAGTCGTCTTGGCTCTTGATGAGACTAAGTCGGACATAACGGTCTTTGGCACCAAAGATGCTCCCACTACGACCTTTTATGTTTCCTGCTTCTAGTACTGCCCCACAGTCGCTTTCCTCTTCTCGTTCACATTTTACCCATGCGTAAGCTACAATGATCATTTATTAAACCATGTGTAATACATAATTTGATCATTTATGAACTCTAATGAAATAAAAGTACCTGGAGATGGTAGCCTAGTTTCGTTGAAGAAATTGCAATGCAAAGGATGTCTCTGCTGAATGGAAAATCTTGTTGACTTTGAGAAGACAGAACTCAACCTCTCCCAACGATCCCTCATTTTGTTATAAGCAAACTCAAATATTGGTTTACCATCGCCTTCAACGGCTTTTTTTAAAAGCTTCAAAACTCTTAATTGTGTGTCCTTTGAAATGCCCAAATCAGCAATTGAAATATAGTTTAAAACCTTCTCATATACATCTTTATCCTTTATCACCGCCCAACTGTAACATATATAAAGTCAGCAGAATGCTAGAACCATAAATATGGTGAGAACCATAATGTATAACCAAGTGAATAAAACACACATACCCAAAACGTGTTCCGGCATGACCAGTAAGCTTAGAAAGAGTAAAGATCATGAGATCATGATCTGAAGGGCCCGTGATTGGCGTAAAATGTGGCCATAAATACGCATGATCATATATAGTTTTCCCTCCAAGAACCGCTGTTTTCAATTCCCCATCTGGATTATTTGGTGATGTTACAAATTCAACTACATCCATGTTGTTTGTCGAATTATTTGATTGCCATGAGTTTGTATCTCCTTCAAATTGAAAATTCTCCGAGTTAAAGAACATTGTTTGAGCCTTGTACACCTTTTGAACAAAAATAAATAAATAAATAAAAAGCAAATCTTGTCAGTAAAAACAGAAACTGGAGTACGAAACATATAGTCTAGTCTTTTGAATAATTACCGAATAGAATGGAATGGAAGCAAGGACGTTGGAAGGTGTAGAAGAGTTTTCGGAGGAAAGGGCATAAACAGCTGCATTAAGGAGTTGGGTTGATCCGATACCAAAGACCAAGTATCTTCCTTCCGTTACTGCATTTCCTACAATGGTATGCATTTTACGAATGTATTTCTCGAGCTCTACTGACATAGTAGTGTAGTCAGCGTATCGGTAACTCATGCGATGCCACCCTGATATGACAACTGCACTATCGGCTGCATCTTGCATCCAAAATGGCTCCATGAATATAGGGTCCCCGCTGCATCATAAATGATATGTGCACAGAGAGTAAAGACCAATTCTTAAGAGGTGTTACATGCATGCAATTCTTACTTGGTCAAATTGGTTTAAAACTGAATCATGTTTAGAACCGAACCAAAGCAATAGAAAGCCGTGGTTTACCACTTGTTCGGTTCGGCTTTCTTTGTTTTTTTCTTGATAATCTGAACGGAATCGAATTCAGTTCAAACCAAAATCAAATTTCAAATATGGTTTGGTTCGGTTCGGTTCAGTTTTGGCTTAAGATATGAAACTTTAAAAACCGAACAACCTAAACTAAACAATCCAAGGAAATCGAGACCCGAACCGATGAACACCGATTTGGGCTTCACATTACAAATAAGTAGCCAAGTAGGACATACTAAAGCTCTTAAAAAACAGAACCGAATTAAAATATAGTGACATGTTTATTATATGATAAGTTTTTTATTATTTTTTTTAATTTATTTTTTAGTACAATAATTTTTTTTCATATTTACACCACCTATCTCACAAATGCGTGGAGCGAGGCTTGAACCCACGACCTCTAGTTTGGTATTTTTATCAAGAGATATTTTTATTAAGAGATAGTGATATATATCGGCCGAACCAGCTAAGACTCGTATCAACATGGAAACATAAAGCTCACCTATTGGCATCAGCAGCACATCCAGGAGATAATTCAGCACAGTCAGCACCAACATAACAATCATAGCACTCACAAACAGGTTCACCTTCATAAATCGAACCATCAAGGTACGCTCTACCATGCCCCGAGCACGAGATAGATGCAACATATTCCGCTTCGGCTGCTGCCTTCGTACTCCAACTCAAACCGACACTCTCATCCTGCTTCTTGTCACCACCACCTACGTACAAATTTATACTAAATAGTATATTAATTGTTATGGAAACTAACAAGCAAAATCCATAACAATAATTTTTTGTTTTGCTCATTTTTTTAGTTTTTTTGTCAATGGAAATGGAGAAATGAAAGTGACGAACGTTATTATTTATGGGTAGATATTCGACTGGATCCAACGAATTTAACAACGCACACCATTTTTGGATATAAAATCTAAGTCATAAATACTTTAAATATTGTTGAATCATCTCGTAGAAAATATGCGTCTATAGATTTTTCTTTGCAAGAATTAATATTTTTCATATGATACGTGCTCAATTTTAGCACTACTTATGACCTTTTTATTACTTAAGAACAAAAAAACAATAAAGAAAAACAAAGCAAATTTCCACCACAGTCGGCCTCGTGACCTTAAGGATCGAGTTTGAGCTCAAGCTGAAGCTGATCTTCATGCATTAGTCACCTTGAGCTACATCGACATCGAGCCAACACACCCGTTGAGGGTGTTCTAAAGGGGTTTTCAAGTTTCAACTATTAAATAGCCATGTGGTTCACACTTTACACTCTAATTACTCATATCCACACTTATTAATACATGCTCAAAATAACTCAATCATTTTTATATTTGTGTGGTAATTTTCTTTTTAACGACAATTTCAATTATATATCATAAAGTTATCTAATATGTGTTACAAATAACTTGAATCCACAACATGAAATACGATTAAAATACGAAATATTTGTTATCCATGTCGTATTACGTACTAAAAGATATTTATATTAAAATATAATAACGTCACCAACTCACCATCACTATTTAGCCATTGGTGCCTTGGTGGTGAAGATTCAATAGATTCCAGAAGATGTGTCCTACATATGACTGCCAATAAACAACAATAATAGTGAAAAAAGAAAAAACAAAGTCAAAATGGTACCAGCAAGCATAGTCGTCTTGTCATTTATATACATGTGTTACCAATGGCGGAGCTAGAAAAAATTTCTTATAAGGGCTGAAACAATTTTTTTTTTCTTCTGAAGAATATTAGATAGGAAAGCTGAGATGGAAAAGATAAAATTTTAACACATGAAATCGCGAAAAAATTACACTAACGGGCTTAAGCCTAGGAGGCCGAGACCCTTCCTGATCCCTTAATAGCTCCCCCATGTGTGTTACGATAATCAGTCAAAAGCATAGTTCATAATGAGACAAAACGGAAACTAGATTAAGTATAATGAGTTTTTCGTAGGTTCAGTATGTATAAACTAGATTAATCATAATTTATGGTTTTTACCATTGTCATTTAAAAGAAATTCATAAATATGTTTTTTCCACAATTTGAATTGTGGTGTTTGGTGATAGCCAGGTAAAAAACATTTCAGCATTAACATTGAAAGTCATCATAGTTCTATCAATAGGAAGTTTCAAATTCTTGAACTTGGTACACATTAATTTTCTTGGACGTAATTCATTGTCAAATAACCTTATCTAAAAAAGTCATAGTCAAATAAAGATTAGAAATCAATGAAAAGGGTTATCACTAGGCAATTAAGGAGGTGTTTCTTTTTTTCCTTAGCTAAGGATTTATGTGGGTCCCACGTCTCTCCAAGCCTCTTATTGGGGAGGATGTCATTTTTCATCATTTGTGGATATAGACCATATAAAGAATTTTCATGGGCCCTACTTAAAAAAGTAACATTATCAAATGTTAAGTGGGTCCAATCCCTTAGCTAAGGGAAAAAGTAAACAACAAGTTGGATGTTATATTTAACAATTTGATAATATCAAGCTTTTGTAATATAAGTTCCAATACATACATGTGAAAAGCAGTTTTAAGAATTTATGTTTGAAAAATGATATACGTTCTTGTTTGTGGTTCCTAAAAATCTTATAAATATCTTGACATATGTAAAACTTCCAGTTGCTAATGCCCATAAACTCAACATGGAAACACAAACAAATGCACCTATCAGCGTCTACAGCGCAACGAAGATTGAACTCAGAGCAATCAAGACCACCATAACAACCATAGAACTCAAAAATAGGTTCCCCTTCATAAATCAGACCGTCAAGAAAAGCTCTCCAATGGCCGGAGCATGACATTGCTGCAACCATTTCTGCCTCAGCAGCTGCTATCGTACTCCAACTCAACGCTGGCCTCTCACTAATCTTACCTACATACAGATTAATATATTGAATGCTATTGAAATCAGTAAACAAGTTCCATAACAATATCAAATTTTGGATTTACATATAGGTCTGTTTATGTTCTTAGATATGCTTGAATAAATAGGAAAAAACATAGCTAATAATGAGTTAATGACTTTGCCTAGTTTATATCAACTTGTGGCAAGTGAAGACGGCCCCGTTAAATAATATAACAAATCAAGTATGTCAAACATCTATAGTATTATATCACAAATTGACAATAATCCAGTTAAAGTCTATTCGGTGTGCTTTCTATTTTATTAATGTCCATGTGATCATGCAGATAATATGTGATTCTTTTTATCAAAGTATGCATGTTCTATAAAAGGCCAAACAAGACTAATACAAATATGTAAATTTTATAGCTTCAAAATCTGTAAATCGATCTCTTAGACATAAACCAGTCGACAGTAAATGTGGAGTTTCAGGTATTAGATTAATGAGGTTCTATGTATTTGAAGTGCTTTCCGGGAAAGCGATGATCCTGTTATTTAGATATATAGATGGTGCAATGTTGCTCCACATTATCATGTTCATTCAAATACATGAATTTATTTTCACGACATCATTTGTGTTGGAATTATATGATCATGACATATCATAAATAAAAACAATAAGCATCAAGTACACATGAGGAAGCGTATAGGAACATATAACATGTAAATTAATTAAACAAATTAAAAGTAAGCGTACCTTTTGATTCTAGCCAAACAAGAATCAATTCTTCAATTCAATCACTAAGAACCCTAATTACGTTCTTATACACACGTACTATAACAAATTAAAGTAATGCTAGGTTTTAGAATACAAAACGTTTTGTTTAATAAAACAAAACCAATCGACCCTTTGGAAGGATGTTTGTCGATCGGCCACACAAGAAGAACAAGAAAAACAAATTAGGGTTATAGCTTAAGTGCACAAAAGTACCAAAAGAATGATCCTAAATTTGTTTATATACTAATTGTAACTTGGAGCTCAAGTTTGAGTGGGTTTGGGATTCTCCAATAGACCCACGGCCGGCCATCAAACCTACAAGGGTTTCGGAAGCTTCTTGACATCCAATTTTTATTCTAGTCCTTATTTTTCATACTTAACGGTCGTTAGTCAATTGTCCGTTAATTACTAACAGTCGTTATACATTTTATGTAATTAATAATTCAATATAACATTTTATCTTAAATTATTAAACTTTAATTCTCATTCTCATATGTAAAGTGTGCAATCTCACGATCTCGAGTTCAATCCTAACACACATCTATTAATTTGTGTTCATAAAACTAACAATTTGTTCTATAAACACCGAAACTTTACACATCAGAAGAAATCAATTACTGTATATCCCAATTACAGGCAACGAGATTAAGATTGCCTGGTAATCCAATGAAGAGGCTTATATTACACAAGTGGTTAATGGACATACATAACCGTTTTCTATTTCTTGAAATAGCTATTTATTTGAGTTTTTTACATTGTCTCAACACCACTATTTTCAAGAGACACTAGCTTTGTGAGTTTTTGCAAAACCATTTAAAAGTCGTCTTGGCTCTTGATGAGATTAAGTCGGACATAATGATCTTTGGCACAAAATTTGCTCCCACCACGACCTTTTATGTTTCTTGCTTCTAGTACTGCCCCATAGTCACTTTCTTTTTCTCGTTCACATTTTACCCATGCGTAAGCTACAATGATTGTTTATTAAAACATGTTTACATACATTATTTGATCATAGGAACTCTAATGAGCCTATGATTTAACTGCTCGACCTTAAATATCAAAGCTCGACTAATGAAATAAAAGTACCTGGAGATGGTAGCCTAGTTTCGTTGAAGAAATTGCAATGCAAAGGATGTCTCTTCTGAATGGAAAATCTTGTTGACTTTGAGAAGACAGAAGGCAACCTCTCCCAATGATCCCTCATTTTGTTTTAAGCAAACTCAAATATTGGTTTACCATCGCCTTCACCGAATTTTTTTAAAATCTTCAAAAATTTAATTGTGTGTCCTTTGAAATGCCCAAATCGAAATACAGTTTAAAACCTTATCATATACATCTTAATCCTTTATCACCGCTAATGCTGGCAATTTTGACACGAAACCTATTAACACGACACGACACGACCTGTTCTTAACAGGTTTCGTGTTTAACCTTAACAGGTTTCGTGTCTTAACAGGTCAGACCTGTTAAGACCTGTTAATTTTCGTGTCTTAACAGGTCAGACCTGTTAAACCTGTTAGCGACCTGTTAATTTTATACTATATATATAAAGTATTTTTAGGTCATACATTCAAAAACCCTAATCACACACACATAAACTCTCCGCCCCCATCCTCCTTTTATCTCTTCAGGAAAAAAAAAAATCTCATCTCAATATCATCATCAACATCTATTCGATCCATCATCAGTCCATCTAATCAAAACCCATAAACGCAAACACAACCATACGCACCCTATCACCATGGGTGTATTGTGATACTTGTGGTTGACTCTTGATCCTTTCTTGATGTTATGGTTGTGTTTGGGTGCAAGTTTGATGCATCTTGGGTGCGTTTGGATGCATAGCCGAGACCCACTAGGCCTAGGGCCGTGGGTTTGGTTCAAATAGAGGTAAGCCATGGGCTAGACCCACGAATCTGATGGGTTTTGATACTTGTGGTTGACTCTCGTTGTTGTTATTGTGTTGTTGTTGTTCTATATTAGTTTAGATTTTGTGTTTTATGAAGATTTGAAACATTAGTTTAGATTTTGTAATAGCAGATTTGTAATAGTTAACATTAAGATTAGAAGACTTTTAATAGCTTTTGTTAAGATTTTTAAGATTTGTAATAGCAGATTTGGATTTGGTTGTGACTGGATTTGGATTTGTTCGATTTGGATTTGGTTGTGACTGGATTTGGATTTGTTCTTGATGTTGTTCTTGACTGGATTTCGATAGCAGATTTGTAATAGCAGATTTGGATTTGTTCTTTGCAAAAAAAAAAAAAAAAAAAAAAAAAAAAAAAAAGAAAAAAGAAAAAAAAATCCGAATATATATGTTAATAACAGGTTATTTGTTTTTTGCAAAAAAAAATAAAAAATAAAAAAAAAATAAAAAATCCGAATATATATGTTAACAGGTTCTTAACAGGTTTTAACAGGTTAACCTGTTTATTTTCGTGTCGTGTTCGTGTTTGAGAAAAATGACACGATAAGCTAACAGGTCGTGTTCGTGTTTGACCTTAACAGGTTCGTGTGACCTGTTATGCCAGCCCTAATCACCGCCCAACTATATAACATATATAAATTCACCAAAATTGATAAAAAAAAAAAACCATAAATATGGTGAGAACCATAATGTATAAGTGTATAACTATGCGAATAAAACATACATACCCAAAACATGTTCCGGCATGATCAATAAGCTTAGAAAGAGTAAAGATCATGAGATCATGATCTGAAGGCCATGTGATTGGCGTAAAATGTTGCCAAAAATAGGCATGATCATATAAAAAGAAAACTTCCCTCCAAGAACCGACGTCTTTAATTCCCCATCTGGATTGTTTGGTGATGTTACAAATTCAACCACATCCATGTTATTTGTCGAGTTATTTGATTGCCATGAGTTTGTATCTTCTTCAAATTGAAAATTCTCCGAGTTAAAGAACATTGTTTGAGCCTTGCACATTTTTTGGGAAAAAAATATATATATATATAAAATAAAAATCTTGTGGTCCACCACAATACTAATTTACTTAATGTTAAATCATTATTTTCTAGATATTGTAAGTGACACAATGGTCTCATTTACTTCTAAGACTATCTTTATTCATAACTCCATCCAACCCAATCTTTCATTAAAATATTATTTTCTTATTCATCCACCTATACAACCTATATATACAACCAATCTTAACTTTTTTACCATTTATCAACAACTCAACCTAACATTATACTCCCTCCGTCCCAAAATTATAGTCCCCTTTTGATTTTTTCGGTCTTTATTTTTCAACTTTGACCTTAAATATTTTTGTTTATATTACATAATACTTGATGCAAAATATATGAATGGAATGAGTTTTAAATGTATTTTTCATTGGTATAATTTTCATCAACTATTGTGTAACACAAACAAAAATATTTAAAGTCAAAGTTGAGAAAGAAAGACCGAAAAAGTCAAAAGGGGACTATAATTTTGGGACGGAGGTAGTAATATTATTTCTTTATCTATTGTATTTAAAATAGTGTGTAAGAGAGAGAAATGCATGGGCCATTCTTATGATGACAAATGAAAGATTGGAGGAGCAATCTTTAAGTCACCAACCGACATGGTCACTTGCATCACTTTCTTTCATTTGTGTACTTCTAATAAAATATTATTATGTTTTTGTTTTTATCTCACCCAATCGGTTGTCACTTTCTACCGATAAACATAGCCTAAGACATTGTGAGTGACACAATGGTCTTTAAAACTTTTTCATGACATTGTGAGGGTTATACAATGATCACAAAGCCCTTTTTGGTCTACATTACTTTTACTCAACATTATTATTTACTTAAACTTATGAACTTACCAACTTTATGTTGACCATTTTAGCATGAATTTTCTCAGGTACTTAGACGCATTAGCATGGTTAGCAACTGGAACATCATTACTAGAGTCACATTTTTGCGGTCTCATCATTTCAAAGATTATTGTATTTTTATATGTTTGGTTGAGAATTCTTGAAATGTCGTCTTGTTAAAACTTTATTGATGAGATGTCATTCAATATAACTTGTAACTTTGTGCTATGAAGTCATGACCCCTGGTTACCTTTCCGTTGCGACACCAAGCCCATTCTAAACTGTTATTTTGTTAATGCATATGCATTGAAGTTTGATTCGTGTCATTTACTAATGTTTCTATTCTATCTCGTGCAAGCTAGGTGCAAGATATATTGAAAAGGACGGCAAAGTCTTTAAGGTTAGCGGGGTTAGTATGTATTTGGAGGATAAAGGTATTCATTCACTTGCAGTTAAGTGGAAGGGTAAAACCCCTGCAGAGTTGATGGATTCGGATGAATTTTACAACGATATTGTTACTGGTAAGCCTACACAAGTAGAAAAATGCTTTTCGATACGAAACATTTGTATCATATACGTATTTCCATCATATCCAAATTTAGGGAAACTATGAGCATCATTCACTTAGCTAAAGTTAGGGGTTTTTGCATATATATCCTTCTGAAAATGCATAATTGCATATATATCTAAAGCATGCATAAAAACCATTGTATTATGTGCATAAAAAACTTGTACAAAAGATATATATGCAATTATTCACTTTAGGAGGGATATATATGCAATTTTGCCCTAAAGAGTTATAATAATTATAAGAAGAAATGAGAAATCAAGGGTGACTAATTGATTAGTATATTGAATTTTGTATTAGTTTATAACACCTTGATAATATGATATGATTGTGTTTACACACTCTGTACAGGCCCCTTCGAGAAACTTACTCAGGTTTCGATGTTAATGTAACAATTCACAATTTCAGGTTAATTACCATTCCCGGAAAAATTTCACTATTCACTTTTTACTATTCACTTTTCACTATTCATCTCAGAAATTTTTATTTCATATTCTCGTAAGTTAAACTATTTTAACGATAATCCGAGAGTTTGACGCTCGTCGGATCATTTCTGCAAAAATCACAAAGCCGTGTCCGAGATTTACTTTTAGGTTTAAACGTCATTCTAGCATCCCGATATGTCCATAAAACATTATAAACAATAGAAATATGATTTTCTCTCATTTTAGGACAATTCCAAAAGTTTTGGAATTTTCCGTTTTTCAGTTCAGCGTTTTACGCGAATTACGCGTTTTAGACCCGTGTTTCCAGTTTTTAGCAGGGTTTTAGCATCCGATAGAACCTACCACTCATTTTATATTTTATTATGGAGTATATTGATAAGTTCTAGCATATTTATAAGTTTCATATTTTTAGGATACCCGATTTTAAGTTTCATGACTTAATAACTTACCGTTAGCGATTACCGGGACCAAAACTCACTCCGTAAGCTAGATAATACCAAGTTTAAGTACCTAGTCACTCCTCCCATCATATGAACGTGTATATGATGATTCACCAAGCCTTGGTGGCTTGGTGATAAGCCTTGGACTTTAGGATACTTGTATATTAAGCAAACTTGGTCACCAAGGGTTCATTAGATCATTACAAGTGTACAACTTGGTCTCCAAGTTTAGGCAACTTCCTAGCACCTTCCTAACCTCCTCAACTCACTATAAAAGCCCTCCCCATCTCTCTAAGTCGTTCACCACCTTAAACAACACATGCTCTCTTCATTTGATCTTATACTTCAAGTATTATCTCAAGAAATCAAGTGCAACATCAACATAGAAACCCTAGTTTAGTTTTGATTCATCAAAACTACTTCAAATCCTTAGAAACTTTGGTGATTTCTCTTGAGTTTGAATCCACTCAAGTCACCTCAACCTTCATCATCCATCTTTCAAGATTACAAGAGTAGAAAGATTGCATGAAGTGAAGTGGGTTGAAGCAAGTCTATCAAAGTCCTATCCTTACATGTTAACTTCCTTTCATCTTTGAAAGCCAAAAGTTGTAAGTCAAACCATAACATGCTTCTTGTTAAATAATCATGTTCATGTTATTTACCTATTAATCATGCTATATTATGTCTTGTATGCATGTCCAAGATGTATAAAAATGAACAAAACAAGTTATTGTAATTGATTGTTAAGATAAGTTATTAAAACAAGTAAACTAGTAACTTTCTTGGTAAGACCTGATCAAAGTGGTAAAAATATGATATTGGATTATTACATATTGTAGTAGAGGACCTAACAAGGAAACCGTAGCAATTTGAACCACCTAAAACGAGTATACGAGTCAAAAGTTATGACGATTTGAAATTACCAAAACTTTGCGACAAAGCTGCCAAAACTTTCTGTTACAGAAACATTAAACACGCAAAAAGAGGCATTTCTGGTCCGATTCATCAAAAAGTTAAAACACGAAAGTTGTCCGGAATCACGTTTTCCTTCAGGAGTAAAGAAGCTCGAGCCTTGAAAACACTTTCTGAGTGAGATATTTCTAAATTTCTTAACAGCTATTTACATATATATAAGTCACTATATTATGGTTATACTTTAAAAGGAACAAGAGGTCTTATGACCAATAATCAAGACCACCACCATGGCTAGAGCCAAGGTTGTGTCTCATGACCTTGGAACAAGGACCAAAGGTCATGGCTAGGCCATGACGAAATGACCATAACAACTTACATAGGCGTAAACATGAAACAATGAATTAGGCGATAACATGAACAAGCAATTTGGATCTACTTCACCTAAAAGGAAACCATGAGATATTACCAAGAGGAAATGGTCATTCAAGACTTATGAAACTACTCCTAATAACAATCTTCATGTACTAATAAACTTTCCTAAGTTTATTCAAATATCGGACATGTAACTTTTCGGATCAAAACTTATATCTATATATTTTATCAACTACTACAATAGTAGAGAGCCTCATGTGAGGAGTTCATTATGTAAGCCGTCGAGATGAGTTGTGGATTTACGAGTTAAAGTGTCCTGGCTCCTCGAACGCTTACTAACATGACTTCTGAAATATGTCAGCCCGAACGGTAGTAAACGATATACAAAACATACATGTTCATAAATCTTTTCTTTCAAAGACATACAATATACATCATACCACATCATGGACTAAATGCAAGATATATATATAGGCACTCCGTTATATTCTTTACACAAATCCTAAGTCGCAACATGCTATTATAGGTTGCTCGTAGAAACCTACACGATCCAACCATCACCTTCATTACTTGCTATCCTACTTAAGGTGAGTTCGTAGCCCCACTTTCTATTGTTTAACTATTTTACAAACCCATGGGGGGAATACATGCTATTATTTTTCTACTCGAACACAATGCTTTCTAATGTATGCTTCACGACGATGTTTTATTATCACTAAGTAACGATTGCCATGTTCAAAGTCCCTATATCATGAACCATTAGTCACTACCTTTAGTAAGCGCGAATATTGTGAATAGATCTATTGGGATTGACGGATCCCATTTGTGTTGAACAACGATGAGTTCACACAAATGCACTATATTTGAGATTTAGCGGTATAACGGCAAAAGTACCTTGATAGGGCTTCTATAATGCCAATTTTGTTGGTTCGATGTTAATGTTTTGGTTGCATGAGCTTAGTGAAATAAATAACGATTTTGTTTTCCAAACATTGGTGTGAGCCTATAACTCACACTACCAACCTATTGTGTTCAAACGATTTAACTAAACTCTACGAATTCCACTCAACCTTTGTGTTGACCTCTCAAGCATGTATTTCAGGTTCATGACGATCAAGGATGGTACGAAAGGGCACGGATACTCAAGAGGGCTATAAATTTTATTATCATTCAAAAACTCACTTAATGTGATTTGTAAACATTGAACCAATTGGGACCTCATTTTGTAACCTCTGATATTTATATAATTTGAATGATAAATCTTTTTAATACGACTCGGTTAGAGATCGTTTTCTATTATTGTGACTATTGTGCCATCAAGTAACACCCAGTTCGAATTCCGCTGCATCCATGAATTGGGGGTGTTACAGTTAATACCAGTACTTGGTAAAGTTTTCTCTCAAACAATATCACAATTGTGAGTCACAGTTTTGAAAGCAAATGGGACCTATACAGATGCTCATGCGGCAACCATTGGCAAGTTTCTAGAGGCCTTAAAGGACGAGAGCTTTGCACCAGGTGCATCTATTCTATTCACTTCGTCGCCTGCAGGATCAGTAACGGTTAGCATAATTAGATATTCAACTCAATAAAATGATATATAGTCCTATAAAACTTATAAAAAGAGCTTTACCTGTATTTGTTTGTATGTAGGTCAACCTCGTGAAAGATGGCATCATATCTGAAGCTGCAATTGTGGTGTTTGAGAACGAGAAATGGGGAGCAACGGTGATGGAGTCGGTAATTGGGAAGGATGGTGTTTCTCAAGAAGCGAAACAAAGTTTGGCATCAAGAGTTTCTGAATTTTTGAACTTAGCAAATTGGTTCATAAAATGCAAAAATAAGGATCTTAAGAATTTATTTACATGATGAAAGGCTGCTTGATCTCAATATCAAATAATAATCTATCAAACGATAAATGTATTTGGATAAGTAGGGTGCACTTGGTATTTGATGTCACTAGTATTTATTAGCCAATAGTTAGTTGGCCTAGGGTTTCTCCTTTGGACTCTATATTCATCAATAATAAAGTATAACCTACGGGGAATTATGTAGTCTAACATGGTATCGGAGCACCTTTGATCCTCAGACTTAGGTCAGTAACTACAAAGTGTGGTCACTGGTTTGTGTTTTATTATTGTTGATCGGTGGAAAAGAAAAGATCCTCAGACTTAGGTCAGTAACTACAAAGTGTGGTCACTGGTTTGTGTTTTATTATTGTTGATCGGTGGAAAAGAAAATTAGGGTTTAAGATAGGTGTTGTTTAATGGAGAGTTTTAGTGTTTGGCGAGGTGGTTTAGGGAAGACGGCTCAACGTAGCCACCTATGAGGATCATACCTGCTCCAATACCATGTTAGACTACATAATTATATTCCCGTAGGTTATACTTTATTATTGATGAATCTAACCAGAGTACAAAGAAGAAACCCTAATAGACCCAACCCACAGGTTGGGCTTGGGCCAACTATCTATTGGCTAATAGTATTATTTTGTTTGAACTTGTTATGGTTTATTATACATACATTTGGAACTGCAAGTACATATTTTAGAAAAGGAAAACGCAAGGAACAATGACCCAACAAGATTGAACTACAAACACAAGCAATATACAGACACAACAATTCACTATAGTTTTTCACAATATTAGTTTATCACTAGAGACCTTCACACTGTATAGACGCTGCGATTTTCAAGAGACACTAACTCGGTGAGTCGTTGCAAAAGCAACTCAAAGTCATCTTGGCTTTTGATGAGACTAAGTCGAACGTATCGATCTTTAGCACCAAAGCTGCTTCCACTGCGACCTATGATATTTCCTGCATTTAGTACCACCCAACAGTCGTCTTCTTCTTCTCGCTCACATTTCACCCATACGTATGCTGCAATTATTGTTGATTCAAAGTAATTATTTTCTTAACTATTGAAGAACGTGTTAACTAAACGATTATTTCAAATGTGACACAAATGAACTAGAAGAAGTACCTGGAGATGCTAGTCTAGTTTCATTGAAGAAATTACATTGCATAGGATGTCTTTGTTGGATCGAAAATCTTGTTGACTTTGAGAACACAGGAGTCAACCTATCCCAACGGTCCTTCATCATATTATAAGCAAAATCGAAAAAGGGTTTTCCATCTCTTTCAACTACCACTTTTAGAAGTTTCAAAACTCTTAACTGAGTGTCCTTAGAGACCCCAAAGTCGAACAAGTGGATATAGTTCATAACTTTATCGTAGACATCTTTATCTTTATCACTGCCCACCTATACCATATACATATCAACTTTCAATATAATATGTGTAAATATGAGTGATAGTACTTTGCTATCATATGGAATTCTCACAACAAAAAAAGACATAAAAGCATATACATACATACCCAAAACGCATACCGGCATGACCTGTGAGCTTAGAAAGAGTAAAGATCATGAGATCATGATCTGAAGGACCCATGATTTGTGTAAAATGTGGCCAAAGATAGGCATGGTCGTATATTGTGTTCCCTCCAATAATTGGATCCTTTAGTTCTCCATCTGGATTGTTTGGTGAGGTTACAAATTCAATCACATCCGTGTTGTGAGTAGAATTATTCGACTTCCATAAGTTTGAATCGCCTTGAAATTGAAAATCCTTGGAGTTAAGTAACACTGTCTGATCCTTGTACAACTATAGATCAAGACGCAACAAATCTAGTCAATAAAAAAATCGTAACAAAGATGGGATATTTTTAGTGACGAGAACTCGTTACCGAAAAATAGGGGACAGAAGCAACGACGTTGGAAGGTGAAGAAGAGTTTTGGGAGGAAAGTGCATAAACAGCTGCGTTAAGAAGTTGGGCTGAGCCGACCCCAAAGACTAAATACCGTCCTTCAGTGATTGCATTTCCGACAAGGTTATGTAGTTTACGAATGTACTTTTCAAGCTCTGTTGATATCACAGAGTTGTCAGCGTATCGGTAACTCATGCGGTGCCATCCAGAGATGACCACTGCACTGTTGGCTGCATTTTGCATCCAGAATGGCTCCAGGAATATAGGATCCCGACTGAAACATGATTTAGGATGTAACGCCATGTTTAAATAATTACTAGACTAAAAGTTCCAATTGCTAATGCCCATAAACTCAATTTGGAAACACAAACAAATGTTTTTTTAAAAAGTACCTATCAGCGTCTGCAGCGCATCCTGAATTAAACTCAGAGCAATCAAGACCACCATAACAAGCATAGCACTCACAAATAGGTCCACCTTCATAAATCGGACCGTCAAGAAAAGCTCTGCCATGGCCGGAGCATGACATATATTGCTGCAACCGTTTCTGCCTCAGAAGCTGCTATCGTACTCCAACTCAACCCTGGCCTCTCACTAATCTTACCTACATACAGATTAATGCTAAGCAATATATTGATTGCTATAGAAATCAACAAACAAGGTCCATAACAATATTTCTTCATATTCTCCATAGTTTTGTAGGTTTGTTTATGTTCTTAGATATGCTTGATGAAATAGGAAAAAACATAGCTAATAAAGTATATGGCTAGTTTAATTATATCAACTTGAGGCAAGTGAAGTCCTTAATTAATATTACAAAACGAATACGGTACATTAATTATGTCAAACATCTCTAGTCTTTTGGTATATATATGACAACAATCCAGTTAAGTTTATTCCATGTGCTTTCTATTTTGTTAGTGTCCATGTGATACTGATGGTATAAATGTGATTCTTTTATCAAATTAAAGTATGCATGTTCTATAAAAGGCCAAACAAGACTAATACATGCATATATGTAAATTTTATAGCTTCAAATCTGTAAATCGATTTCTTAGACATGCATAAACCAGTCGACAGTAAATGTGAATTACGAGGCATTATTTGGAATTTCAGTTATTAGATTAACGAGGTTCTACGTGTTTGAAGGGCTTTCGGGGAAAGGGAAGATCCTGTTGTTTAGATATATAGCAGATATATAGATGGTGCAATGTTTCTCCACATTATCATGTTCATTCAAATACATACATTTATTTACATACGTACACGACATCATTTGTTCTATAAACATTGAAACTTTGCAAATCACAAGAAATCATTATATATTTCAATTACAGGCAACGAGTTAAGATTGCCTGGTAACCCAATGCATGAACGGGCTTATATTACACAAGTTGGTTAATGGACATAACCATTTTGTGCTTCTTGAAATAAATATTTATTTGAGTCTTTCACATCGTCTCAGCACCGCTATTTTCAAGAGACACTAGCTCTGTGAGTCGTTGCAGAAGCAACTCAAAATCATCTTGGCTCTTGATGAGACTAAGTCGGACATAACGTTCTTTGGCACTAAAGATGCTCCCACCACAACCTATTATGTTTCCTGCTTTTAGTACTGCCTCACAATCGCTTTCTTCTTCTCGCTCACATTTTACCCATGCGTAAGCTACAATGATTGTTTATTAAAACATGTTTGCATACATAATTTGATCTGCTTGACCTTAAAAATCAAGTTTGACTAATGAAATAAAAGTACCTGGAGATGGTAGCCTGGTTACGTTGAAGAAATTGCAATGCAAAGGATGTCTCTGCTGAAGGGAAAATCTTGTTGACTTTGTGAAGACAGAAGTCAACCTCTCCCAACGATCCCTCATTTTGTTATAAGCAAACTCAAAAATCGGTTTACCATCGTCTTCAATGGCTTTTTTTAAAAGCTTCAAAACTCTTAATTGCGTATCCTTAGAAATGCCCAAATCGGCAACTAAAATATAGTTTAGAACCTTCTGATATACATCTTTATCCTTTATCACTGCCCAACTATAACATATACAAAGTCAGCAGAATGTTAGAACCATAAATATGGTGAGAACCATATAACCAATCGAATAAAACTTAGATACCCAAAACGTGTTCCGGCATGACCAGTAAGCTTAGAAAGAGTAAAGATCATGAGATCATGATCTGAAGGGCCCGGGATTGGAGTAAAATGTGGCCAAAAATAGGCATGATCATATATTGTCTTTCCTCCAAGAACCGACGTCTTTAATTCCCCATCTGGATTGTTTGGTGATGTTACAAATTCAACCACATCCATGTTATTTGTCAAATTATTTGATTGCCATGAGTTTGTATCTCCTTCAAATTGAAAATTCTCCGAGTTAAAGAACATTGTTTGATGTTTGTACATCTTTTGAGCACAAAACACAAAATCCAGTCAGTGAAAACATAAAAGAGGAATAACTAACATTTAGTGAACAAATTTTGTTATTTACCGGATAGAAAGGAATGGAAGCAAGGACGTTGGAAGGTGTAGAAGTGTTTTCGGAGGAAAGGGCATAAACAGCTGCATTAAGGAGTTGGGATGACCCGATACCAAAGACTAAGTATCTTCCTTCCGTTACTGCATTTCCTACAATGGAATGCATTTTACGAATGTATTTCTCGAGCTCTATTGACATAGTAGTGCCGTCAGGGTATGCATAACTCATGCGATGCCACCCTGATATGACGACTGCACTATCGGCTGCATTTTTCATCCAAAATGGCTCCATGAATATAGGGTCCCCGCTGCATCATAAAATCTACTATTAAAGACATTATATTACAACTTCTTTTTATTATTGTATTAGATTTTTTGATGAAAAGGATGAATATATATTAATACCAACATGTACAACAAATAACAAAAAAAAAAAAAAAAAAAAAAAAAAATGATTGGACATGCCCAATCTTCTAAGATCAATACAAAACTGCAAGCAGTAAAACAACTTATTGTATTAGTTTATAGTCGATGAATATGAATGATAAAAAAAACCTTGATGTTATTGTTGAGCTAGTTTCAAACCATAATGAATTTAGTATACTTGTGATATTTTATTTATTTCATTTTTTGTTTTAATTATTTATATTCATTTTTTTTTCCGTATTTTGCAGATTCATCGATCACACTTTTACTCTAGATCTGTACCTCAATCCTAATGTCGCAACTATATATGTTTGTCTCTATAAATCTCATTGTTATGTACGAGAACTCGCCTTAAAAATGATTGTTTATAACCTGAGCCAATATTTGGGAAAGAGCTGTGCAGTAATTTAAACATAGATGTCGACAGAATAAGTAGCAAGAAGAATGATGGGTAAGGAAGATATAATGGTCAATCCAATATTAAATAATAATTGTAAATATATTTAAAGGTTTTATTTAAAACTTTGGTATATATGTAATTTTTTATGTTTGGTAAGGATATATATGTAACTAATTTTAAGCGGAATATATATGCAATTATTAAGCTTTATAAGGATATACACACGCAATTCTCCCTAATTTATAAGACATAGTGATATATACCGGCCGAACCAGCTAAGACTCGTATCAACATGGAAACATAAAACTTACTCATCGGCATCAGCAGCACATCCAGGAGATAACTCAGCACATTCAGCACCAACATAACAATCATAGCACTCACAAACTGGTTCACCTTCGTATATCGAACCGTCAAGGTACGCTCTACCATGCCCCGAGCACGAGATAGATGCAACATATTCTGCTTCGGCTGCTGCCTTCGTACTCCAACTCAAACCAACACTCTCATCCAGCTTCTTGTCACCACCACCTACGTAAAAATTTATGCTAAATAGTATATTGATTGTTATGGAAACTAACAAGCAAAATCCATAACAATAGTTTTTGGTTTTGCTCATTTCTTTTAGTTTATGGAAATGGAGAAATGAAAGTGACGAACGTTATTATTTATGGTCAGATATTCGACTGGGTCCAACGACTTTAAAAACTTTTGGAAATAAAATCTAAGCCATAAATACTTCAAATATTGTTTAGAGTAAACTCCAAAATACATCCCTATGGTTTACCCAATTTCACACCATACATCCCTCCCAAAAAAATTGCAACATACACATCATCCGTTAGTAAAAGTTAACCAATATACATCCACGGTTAGTAAAAGTTAACCAATATACATCCACGAGGACTAACGGTGCAAATATTGTATCGTTAACTTGGACACGTAGCAGTTAAATAAGGGTATTTGTGTCATTTTATAGCTCCATCTACTTCACCTTCTTTTTCTACCACAGATCCAGATCCAAAAGAAATCATCATACCCCAAATACGACAATCAACATATCCAAATCATAAATCAAAAACACAAACACAAATCATAAACACAAATAAAAACACACAAACACAAATCAAAAACACAAATGAAACCCACAAATCAGGGATTTCCCCGTTTAAATTATTATGCGAAAGATTTAAACTTGAAAGTTGACTCCAAGAACTCTAACTCTTCCAGAAACGTAATTGCTACAACGAAAGATTCAAAGTTCGAAAGTTGACCACAATCATATGTGAAGCCACATGGGTTTTGATGGATCTGGGTTCGTTCTTTGCTATCTGTGATGTATCCTTCAGTCACCACCACACACCACACCACCGTATCCATCATCACCACATTGTCGCACAGCTTCTGGGTTTTGATGGATCTGGGTTCGTTCTTTGCCTTGTTCACCGGAGCTAACGCCGGAGTAAAACAACTGCTAGGTTTTGATGGTTTATATGATTGATGTTCTCGGTGTGTTTGTTTTCGAATATGTGATGTTTAATATAGATTGAGAGTATTGTGTGTGATAATTTTGGATTTTGGTGAAGTAGGATGATTTTGGTGAGTGTATGATTTTGACTGAGTGTACTGTATATTATAGATCGAGAGTATTGCGTTTGACTGAGTGTATGATTTTGGTGAAGTAGTAGGAAACATAAAATGATTTTGGTGAGTGTATGAGTTTGTGTTTGTTGCAAATATTTGGTTTAACTGATTTGCTTTTGATTTGTGCAACTTTTTAAAGCTATAATGTTTGCCTGGATATGATTTGGGTTTTTGATTTGTGTTTGTGTTTGTGTTTTTGATTTTGGTAAAGTAGTAAGGAATGTAAAATGATACAAATACCCTTATTTAACTGCCACGTGTCCAAGTTAACGATACAATATTTGCACCATTAGTCCTCGTGGATGTATATTGGTTAACTTTTACTAACCGTGGATGTATATTGGTTAACTTTTACTAACGGATGATGTGTATGTTGCAATTTTTTGGGAGGGATGTATGGTGTGAAATTGGGTAAACCACAGGGATGTATTTTGGAGTTTACTCTATTGTTTATCATAATATATGCCTCTATGGATTTTTCTCTAGAAGAATTAATATTTTTCGCAAATATTTATTACGTGCTTATGCATATCTATACTAAATATAATGTATGAAGCACTTTCTCTCCAAAATTTTCAGATTTACAAGAAATAATGCCTGATTTACAACACTTTAATGAACCCAATTTTTAAAATTACAACAAAGTAAGCATATTGTACAACAAAAAACAGCTTGATGTCATTTTAAGACCAAAATTCTACTAAACAACATTAATGCTATTAAAAACACCCATTTACCAAAAATTAAAACCATTTAAGCACAATGTACAATACCTTTTAAGTAAATACAAGTCATAAAACATAAAGCACAAGTATGTAAAGCACAACGATTTTAAGGACAACAATCTATTCAACACATATAATTAATAGACTAATTAATTCACCCCTTCACCAAAATATACAATCATTTAACCATAATGTACAAGCTAATCAAGCTACTAAGCTAAGTACTTAAAAATAAAGCCATTTGGCTGGGCACAGTGGTCGGTCGACCGGACCGGTCGCCCCTGCGCTGACCGAGTCGCCGCCACTGCAACCACAAGGACGAACGGCTCCAAAATTCATAAACCAGTCACCCTCTCGACCGATTAATGCATTCCACAAAATAAGAAAAAATATATACCGTTAAATATCAAAACAAAAATGAAGATGAAACGAAAGAAGAAAAGAATAATCATCAATGAAGCCAAAACAAACATCAAACTTATTTCATCTATGGTCCACGAATAGAAAGTATACAGCAACAATAAAACCACAAAAGAAGAAAAAAATATACCGTTAAATATCAAAACAAAAATGAAGATGAAACGAAAGAAGAAAAGAACAATCATCAATGAAGCCAAAACAAACATCAAACTTATTCCATCTATGGTACACGAATAGAAAGTATACAACAACAATAAAACCTAACATCTGTATCTACCACAGTTCTAACCCCATCCCAAAACCACCATCACGGTCAACAAAACATAAAACCTTAGAGAGAGTTTTCGTCTATTATTCAAGAAAAGGGTATGATTTTCTTGCAAACATAGATTGTTGGTTATGTTTGGTTATCAAGATAAGAAAGAAAATAAGAGTATGTTGATGTTTGTGTGGCTGCAAATGATGATTGCGTATTTTTGTGAGATAAAATAGGGCAGAAATTAGGTAATTTAGGTTTTGTAAATGTATTTATAATTCCTAACATTTTGGTTATATACCGGTTTTGTTGTTAATTGGGCTGGCCAAATAATATCATAAATTGTTTTGTAGTTTTATTATGGGCCTTAATGGATATTGATGATTAAAGTTTGTTTAGGCTGAAAATGGTTTTAGACTAATTAGCTTGGTAATTGAGCTGTATATTATTTATATGGTATAGTTGATTTTGGGCTAATTTTGATATTTGGTTCATGTGAATAGTGTATATTAAAAATGAAAATGTAAGGAATATATATAGTGTAAAAAAGATGGGTTTTTTTTTTAAATAAAAATAAAAATATAAATGTCGGTCACCTTACTATGCCTAAAAGGTCGCATGTAGGTCAGAAAATTTAAAGGTGATTAAGCTGGAGGAAAGAATCAAGATTTCTGTTTGTGGTAGCTTCGGTTAACAATAAATGAAATTTTGCTACTGCTTTTTTATTTTTTTATGGGTCTCAATACCGTCTTTCACGATGTATGGGGAGGTTGAGATGTAGACAGTCTTACCACTACCTAAGGTAGAGAGCCTACTTCAGTTCTATCTAAGATAGAAAAGGACCTCCGGACTTTCGTAGGGGGTGAGGATCGAACCATTGACCTCTAGGTTAAAATGCAAGGGGTTTTCCAACTAATCTAACCCTAAAATTATTGTTATTTGTAAATCAATCGTTAAAAAAAATATGGCCGCATAACATCACATTACCAAAAAATAGTCACAGGGTACCCGCCGCCGCATCGCGCGGGTACCCTGCTAGTTCACCATTATGTAGTTAGCTCATTGGCCCATTATGATTTAACATATACTTGATAACACATTATCAGCATGCTATAAATATGATTACGAATTTATGTCAATATTGATTTTTTGGCGGTGGTGCAATGACTGAACCACTAATAAACATTAAATATAGATAACATTTAACAACAATGTTAGCATGATCTATGTATGTATTATGCTGAAAGCCTTGTAAATCATATGTTTACAATTTGTTAAATATGTATTAACTTTTATGCTATTTTTGTTATCATTACGGACTACGGTTATGTGTGTTCTCCTATTCATATATGGTGATGATCAAAATAAAAAATTTTGTAGTTTACAAAAACACAAAATGCTTTATTGTGCTTATATAAAAAGAATCAAATAATATAATCTAGTGTTATTTTCTATATAAGATCCTCAAGATCAATTATAATTATTTTTTTAGAACCCCATGTTTTATTTTGATTATCAACAGAATGAAAATAACATAACCTCATGTTATGTTTTAGAAAGAAAAAAAAAAAAAGAAAAAAAAAAAAAAAAAAAAAAAAAGAAAAAAAAAATAGAACCTCAAGTTCTAATAAAAATCAAAAGTTATCGTAACCTCATGTTATGATTATGGTTATTTATTGTAAAACGTCAAGTTCTACT
Source organism: Artemisia argyi (assembly GCA_030686995.1). Classification (NCBI taxonomy): domain Eukaryota; kingdom Viridiplantae; phylum Streptophyta; class Magnoliopsida; order Asterales; family Asteraceae; genus Artemisia; species Artemisia argyi. The sequence goes on from CM060694.1 coordinate 180,162,751, forward strand.
ATGATTAATAGAATCAAAATATAATGACCTCATGTTATTGTTATATCTTTTAAAGAACCTCAAGTTCTTTGTGATTCCTTTAGATGAATCACGATACCATGACCCCATAGTTATTGTTATCATATGTGTATATATACTCATTTATGAACTTAAAGTTCAATTATAATTTTCTCAAGAGAATCAAAACAACATAACTTCATGTTATGTTATATATTTTTATAGAACCACGAGTTCTATTGTTATTACTTACGTGATTATTCATTACATTTGTCTATATTCTGTTGTTATCTATTTTTTTTTTTCCAGAATATATTAGTTGATTGTTATCGAACTATGATTTATTAATTGGCATATATTTATTTGTAAAAAATCTAGAACTTGAGCTACTACATAATAAAGTTGTTCAAGATGATCATGATTCCATGAACTTTTATGAATGAAGAGAGTGATGAGTGGTCCAAGTGTCATGTCACATCATTGTGTGGATGGTTTTTTTGTAAATCTTGTGTGGTTCTAGCTTACTTCTAAAAAAATGTGGGCAAAACTTTGGCACATATATAAGATTCTTGGTGACACGAATTTTTTTTAAATTTATAATTGAGCAAAATATTTAACAATGTTTATCACAAGGATAGTTGTACATGTTAATCAATTGCATGCATGACGTACAACAATTGAAACAGTTAATGTTTTTATGATTATTATATAGTTATATTGTGATAAAATTAATTAAACACGTAACATCCTTTCAAAAAAAAAATTAAACACGTAACATGTAAAGATAGAAAATATATGGAGTTATGAGAATCGAGAAACATGATGCGATGGGTCCAACCATAAATTTGTTGCATAATTGAATCGTTCTTTTTGCAGACACAATAATGGTTTGTGTGCCACTATTTACATATGATTTTTATTTTTGATTTACGACAAATTAACTATAGACAAGAATCATCTTGTGATATGCCATTTTTGCTAAAGGATTGATTTGCTCTTTTTATGTAGGATGCATGAAATTACTCTTACTTTGATAGTTTGAGATTCGTTGGTAGTTTATGTGACCGTGAAAAAAAATCGAGATAATTCTTTACATACTCCTAATGAGCAAAACAAAATTGTCAAGAGAAATATTATTTTGTTATGAATTGATCAACATAAAGACCTCTATTCTTTTAAGTGAATGCGGTGAAGTTGTCAACATAAAGATGTCAATTCCCTCAAGTGAATGTGATAAAATGATCAATGTAAGATCTTCATTCCCTCAAGTGAATGCGATCATATAACGATGATAAACGTTTAACGATCATTTATCAAAGTCATAAATATGGTCGAACTAATATGAAAAATGGCCAACCACTAGAAGTGGCAAAATAAGAATAGGGCAAATTAAAATGTCATGTATGAAAAATACATGTTTGTCAAAGAAATTACACACTATCTTCATAGATGTAAGAATATATGCTAATATATTTTGAGATTTGCATGATTGCTCCGTAAAATAAAATATAAAATATCATGAGGAAAGAAATTTCATATCAATGATGAATTATATTATCTTACATCTTCCTCATCATAAAATAGTGAAAGATGATCACTAGCCATAACATAAGTTTATAGGTCATAATTATAATATTTTTGGCATAACCGGTTGTACCATCACGAGTCATTATTGATGCGAAAACTATAAAATGATTAGATTCTTCAATCTAATGTTATTATCTCTAAAAAAAAGTTGATTATTCAATTATCAACTAGATTGGGAACTCAATCCCTCAATATTCTTGAATGAAAACAAGTGAATATATGTAGACATATACATCCACCATATGAACCATTTAGCATTTAAAATCGATGCATCGTTTAAATGGTCATCAAAATCGCAACCTCAAGTTTACATAATTAATAGCTCAACTAATTAACATATGAGCATAACATTCCAGAGTAAGTATTTCATTGTGAATATGCGATGAATTACTTTCACATTCTTCAATTATAATGAGAAAAAAGTCTTTGTTGTTGTATGGGACCATACTGTAATATAAACAACAACAAAATTAGCATCATGCAAACATATTATTATAAATCCTCCTTTGTATAATTAGTTTTGGTTATAAACCAAACATGTCCCCCTTCAGTTTTCTTTTGTGCATTATATACTCAAATTGCTCAACCTAAATGCACAAATATGCGATATAGAATAAGGATAACTCCTTCAGAAGGAGAGAAGAACTAGCTGCGAACTCGAAATGAATTATTATATTCTATTGATCCTCAAAAGAAACTTTATGATATTCAGTGAATAGTCTAATAGCCTTACATATACATTGGCCAAAAACAAAATTTCAGCTACTCATGCTCTGATTATACATTGTTCCTCAAGAACACTCTAATTGTGACATGCCTCAAGCATGCTAGACTAATCGATTCCAAATAAAATCCTCAGTAAAAATATGGAGCATAAAAACCAGATGATTATTCAAGGTATAAAAGACCCGATGATAGTCGACACTAGAAATGAAAGTTCCAAAGAACCTCAAATAGCTAATGAGATCTCAATAAATTCTATGATGTCTAAAATCATATGGAATCGAAACAAAAACGACGTCGATGAATTTGTTTACATACAATATAGCGCTTGCTATTATGTATAATAAGGATCATAAATCAATTATTATTTAAAATTGCACACAACGAAACGATTAGCCAACTTAAAAAGACGCCATCTCGTAAAAATACGAGAACTATTGGGACATGAAGTCCATACACATAAATGTGTAAAATCATTTGGATATACATCAGTCTTTGTGTGAATGCAAAATAAGAGCTCTAAAGTTATGTCCTTAAAGACATGAATTGTGAATAAATAAATTCACAAAAACACAAATTTGATTATTAAAAGACATATTTTCTCAAGGTGGATGTAAATATCTTATTGATATTTTACGAGATAGTCAATATTGAAGTATTTTATTCGCTCTAAATGAGTTTTATTAGAGCTCTCATATTCCATGAAGGATTTATAATGCCTCAAGCATGTCTAGCAACTTCAACTTCTTGAAGCAATTAAATAAAGTTCTCAAGAACTCTACTTGATCAAATTGAATGAATCCTTATATGGATAAAAATCATTTGAACGTATCTTATATGAATTGCTTTTGCACATGTCTCTATAAAATGAGTAGTCCTCAAGTACCGTACATAAGTGCAACTGAGACTTTAATAATTAATATGCATCATGAGAATGTATTTTTCTCTTGTAATATTAATATTAGCAATCTATACTTTCCAACCAATGCATTTGATATTGGGTTGGAAGCTACACATATATTTTGTCATCTTTGTAGGACTTATTTATAACATCAAAAGTCTGGTGGACTTTATAACAAAATCTTTGCCGACAAAAGTGTCTGAGCAACTGCTTCGAAAGATTGACATTTGACGCTTGAAAGATATACATTTAACTGAAGATGAGCATTATATGTACTGCACTCTTTTTTCCTTCATCAAGTTTTTTTTCCCTATTTTTTTAATAAGGCTGTTTCTAGCGTATAATAAATTGTAAATATCCAAAGATGAGTGTTGCAAATATTTTTTACGGGCTTATGTATATTCACCATTATGTTACTAGCCCATTATGGTTTAACATATACTTGTTTACCTTATAATAAGAATTCTCTTCCTCCTCTTATTCTCTTGTTCCTGTATATTATTATATAACATATTTTTATATGATATGTGCTCACTTTTCAGCGCATTTTTCGCCAATTTAAGCTTGTAATGGTCACTACTCACTTCACCGCTTATGACTTTTTAATTATTTAATCTCCAACACAGTCGGCCTCCTGACCATGAGGAGCTTGAGCACAAGCTGAAACTGATCTTCATGCATTAGTCACCGTGAGCCACATCGGACATCAAGCAAACACAGCACGTTGCGGGTGTCCTAAAGGGGTTTTCAACTATTAAATTGCCATGTGTTTCACACTAATCTTCTAACAATTATTCATATCCACAATTATTATTATATACTCAAACTTAACTCAATCATTTTTATATGTGTGAGGTTCTTTTTTATTAACTAGCTATAAGTCATGTGCACGCACGGGGTTTAAACATGAATCAAATTTATTTTAAAATTTTAGTTTAGTATATGGATATATAAGAATTTACCCGTGGAAATTGTGATATAAGTATAACTGATACTTGTCCAGGATTTTTTTATTATGTATTAATATCTATTACAATAATATTTTGTAAAAAAATTTGTTGGTTGAAAGATTTAACTTTGTTTAACTTACATAGATGTTGAGGTTGAGGTTGATGTTTTTGTATAACTTTAATTATTTATATCACGTAGTACAAAATGTGCGAGTTTAGTAGCACGAATAGGAGATATATCAGTACGTCATCCACATGACACCTTTCGTAGTTAGAGAAGTCCTCTTTATGAAGTTAAAATATGCTCCGTAAAGTTTCTTAAAAATGTTTATCTGGATATCCATATATAAACTTTAAATAATAATTTCATGAGTCGTTGTTATAAGTACAATAACGTATATTTATTTTCATATCACAGTAATCCGTGCATACATTTGATATTCTTATTCCCATTAACAATAGTTTAGCGTTATTTAATATTCAAGCCACCGTACGCATAAATTAATTTTTCATATAAAATAACATGAGTCTTTATTTAACGTATATAATAATAAAATATTTTAATGGATAAAGTCTAAAACTAATAGTAGTTTTAAGAAATATTTAACGTATATTAAAACTAATTCGTATATTTACAAAATTTTATAATTTTAATAGATGAAATTCTGAAAATAATATTAATACTCATGTAATTTTAAACAAAGTTCATTTTATAAAGTATAGGTGTATAAAGTGTAAAGGGTTATTTGTTATTTTTAAAAAAATATTAAAAAATATGAAAACTTGTAATTTTACACTTAATTATATAAAATTCAACAACTAAAGTTTTATTAATTACTTCCTCTCTTTTTAAGTTTTTGTTTTCACAAATTTGACACAAATATTTTTATGTGTTTTTTTCTCAACCAAATTTATTAAAATTTAACCAAAATCAATTCAATTTTAACTTTTTATTGACCAATCATATTGCTTGATTTTGCATATGTAGCAAAATCGAGCTCTCCTATTTGTCTAATTTTCTTTCATTGAAAAGAATTTTGCAAAAAGACTCCGAAATAATGTTATTCTTTTATTAAATAAAAGATGACATTCCTAGCTATCTTATACTTGTTAGTATATATACCAAAAAATTCTCTCGTGTTACACAGTACTTTAATCCACATCATAAAATACCATTAAAACACTTGACATTTGTTTATTCATTCATGTGGTATAACTTTTTTTTTTTTTTCTTTAACGGCAAAAACACATTCATGTGGTATAACCAATGTTTTTAACCCGGCCGGGTCAACCGGTTAGACCGGTACCCGGTCAAAAAACGGGTCAAAATAACCCGGGTTTCTAAAACCGGGTCAACCGGTTAGACCCTCCAGGTTTTGAGTGACCTGGGTCAACCCGGGTTTTGAAACCCGGCAGGGTTTGGATTTTTTTTTTGACTCTTTATTTATTTTAATTTTTTCATTGTTAAGGTGCTATTTTTGTTTGATATAACTTTCTTATAGTGTATATTCACTCATATTTGTAATTAGTTTTCACTTATTAGATTGAATTCGGGTTCTGATATTCAAAGCATTTAGCATGATTAGGAGTTTAGTACCCATGTGCTTGAACTATAAGGTTCTTTGCTCTTTCTTCACTGCACAGTAGTGTTTGAAATTTGGACATTAAACTTTGGACAATAGAAAATAGATTTTTGAAAATGTGCATAAAACCGGGTTTAACCGGGTTGACCCGGCGGTCGAAGCGATTGACCCGGTAACTCGGCCAGATCAATCCCAAACCCGGGTTTCAAAATATTTGGTATAACTAAAAGCCACTAAAGACATTTATATTAAATTATAAATAATGTCACCATCATATTTAGCTATTGGTGGTTAAAGATTCAGTAGATTTCAGAAGATGTGTCCACACACACATGACTACCAATAATAACAATAAAAATCAAAATCATTGGACGGTACTAGCAAGGATAGTCTTGTCATTTACGTACATGTATTATGAATTCTCAAAGTATTGAGGAAATTATCAAAAAGGTACAAAACATTCCAGCATTTTATGTTTTGGTCATGAATTGACCCCTTTTCCTAATTTGGTCATACTCGACTGCTCAACTGGCCTCATTGCACGACATGTGTCCCTTGCAAGTGCAAGAGTTAGGTGGAGTGTCCCTTTCAAGTACAAGTGGTAGGTGAGAATATTTTATTGATTTTTATGAAATTACAAAAATACCCTCATATATTAATTTGATTATTTACCCCACCTAACTCCACCCACCTACCTCACAACCTTACTAGTCCATCACCACCACCACCACCACCACCACTCATTGCTCGACCACCACTGATTAACTGCTCAACCACCACTGCTCAACTGATTAACCGCTCAACCGCCACTGCTCAACAACCACTAGTCAACCACCACTACTCAACTGGTCAACCATCATTAAAAAAAAAAAAAAAAAAAAAAGATACAACCCATGTTTCTTCAACAACAGCAGTTACGACCAGTGTTCTGAAAGACTCAATGCGCACTAAGGCGCAAAGGGGGGCAAAGAGCCTCGAGTCGAGGCGCATTCCAAGGCGCGGGATTCATGAATGTGAGGCGCACTAAAAATATTAAGTTTTTTATAACATATATGACCATTTATGTAGCTTAAATAACACAAAATAACATTAAAATACTTATTGCATGACACATATTGCCATTATAAATATTAAAATGGATTAGTTGTCACTTCTAAAATGGATCAACTCTTTGGCTCGATGACCTATATAGAGATTAAAATCCATATTAGACTAAATATGCTTGTGTCCTACACCTGTAGCTTACATCTAAACAAAAAAAACAGTTACATCTCCTAGGCGCAAAAAGCCCCGAGGTGCAAAGGCGCAAAAAGCCCCAAGGCGCGCGCTTTTTGTGGGATTCATGCATGTCGTGAGCCTCGATCTGAAAAAAGCCCAAAGGCTAGAGCCTTGCTCCGAGGCGCGCCTTAGGCGCGATTTTGACAACTATGGTTACAACCCATTAAAAAAATACCAAACATCAACAGTCAAAGATAACCTTTTGAAAAGTACAACACATTATTTCCACAAGAACATTAACAGTCAAAAGATAACCTTTTGAAAAGTACCAAAAAAAAAAGATACAACCCATTATTTACATACTTGTATACTAATATTATCACGAACTCACCGGAATCATGAACTCGCCGGAATCTGCTGGTGTTTCACTGGTCAACCATCGCCTGAATCTGTTGGTGTTTCACCGAATCTACCAATACGAACACAAACACAAACCCACAATGATACCAAACATCTCATTATTATCCCATTATTATTATTGTTCTCGTTATTGTTACAAGACCTTCAAAACCCGTGGGTTGAACCCACCTTCTTCTTGGTTATCAAGAAACACGAAAAGGGACGAGCAAGTATGTAGGATTTGAGGATAAAACTCGAATGAAAACGGTGTTATTGGTGGTTTCACGGCGCGTAGCCTAGCTCAAAAGAAAGAGAATAAAAAATGATGAAGAATGGTGGTGGAGGTGTATTATGACTCGCGACGGTGACGGAGATATGGCCGGATTAGTGATCGGAGAAGAAATGGTGTACCAGTGTGGTGTGTTTGTCAGGAAGAGACAGTAAAAAATGAAAACTTAAATTTTTTATAAATAGGTATTTATATGAGGCTATTGTTGTAAATTCATAAAAATCAATAAAATATTCCCACCTACCACTTGTACTTGAAAGGGACACTTCACCTAACTCCTGTACTTGCAAGGGACACGTGTCGAGCAATAAGGCCAGTTGAGCAGTCGAGCATGACCAAATTGGGAAGAGGGGTCAATTCATGACCAAAACATGAAATGCTGGAATGTTTTTGTACCTTTTTGGTAATTTCCTCCAAAGTATTTATCTCTTTTGTTATTTAGAAGAAATTCATAGATATGTTTTTTCCACAATTGGAATGGTGGTGTTTGGTGATAGCCAGGTAAAACATTTCATAGTGTCTAAGGCTAGGCACAGTGACCCTGAACACATTGGTTGTTCTTCACCTTCGACCGATATGGATGTCGGTTTTGCCCATTGTGAAGACTAGTGCAAACATCGGTCGTGGAGCCAAAAAACGAACAATCGGTTGATTTAACAACCGATATTAAATCCATGTGAACGTTTGAAAGTTAAATACAATCCAAAAAAAATAAAAAAAATAAAAATAAATAAAAATAAATAAAAGGTCTCCACTGTGGCATTTGGGTCGTGGTTGGTAGCTGGAGAGAGAAAGCTGACGTGACAGCTGAAAAATTGGGTGATAATGGGTCACCACTGTGCCCAGCCTAATAGTATTAACATTGAAAGTCTATCATAGTTCTATTTTTGGGCAAGCAATATTTGTTAGACCTTAAAGCTAGATAAGATAACACAACCTTAGAGCTTATATAGGATACTTTTATCAATAGGAAGTTCCAAATTCTTGAACTTGATACACAGGAAAGAATATAATAGTACACTGGTTAATTTTCTTCGACTTAATTGGCAGCCGGAGCATGACATTGCTGCAACCGTTTTTGCCTCAGAAGCTGCTATCGTACTCCAACTCAACGCTGGCCTCTCACTAATCTTACCTACATATAGATTAATGCTAAGCAATATATTGATTGCTATCAATAAACCAAGTCCATAACAATATTTCATCATATTCCCCATAGTTTTGTAGGTTGGTTTATGTTCTTAGATATGTCAAACATCTACAGTATTATATGACAACAATCCAGTTAAGTTTATTCTGTGTGCTTTCTATTTTCTTAGTTTCCACGTGATATTGATTGTATGTATGACATTGGTATGTGATTCTTTTATCCAAGTATGCATGTTCTTGTCACAACTCGTAATTTCATGTCCTTTTTCAAACGTTGAAATTTTATTTTTCATTTCGGGAAGTTACTATTCATTTATACTATTCATTTTCACTATTCATTTCCGAAATTTTTATTTCATATCCTCGTAAGATAAACTATTTTAATGATAATCCGAGAATTTGGCGCTCGTCGGATCATTTCTGCAAAAATCACGAAGCCGTGTCTGAGATTTACATTTGGGTTTAAACGTCATTCCTGTATCCCGATATGTCCATAAAACACTATAAACGATAGAAATATGATTTTCTCTCATTTTACGACAATTCTAAAAGTTTTGGAATTTTACGTTTTCCAGTTCAGCGTTTTACGCGAATTACGCGTTTTAGACCCGCGTCTCCAGTTTTAACAGCATTTAAGCAACCCGATGGAACTTACCATTCATTTTATATTTTATTATGGAGTATTTTGACAAGTTTAGTCATTCTTTCAAGTTTCATATTTTTACGATACCCGGATTTACGTTTCGTGATTTAACACTTTACGGTTAGCGATTAACGGAATCAAAACCGACTCCGTGAACTAGATATTAAAAAACTTCCTACATACTCATCCACCATGTGCCGCCCCCCCCCCCCCCCTCACCATGTTACTTCCACTTCACCATTTATTTACCATTTTGCCACTACTTTAGATATTTTGCAAGTAAACTTCATAATATCTCATTTTTCACAAAACAAAAACTTCATCTCTTTCTCTCCTATCTTTGTGGATCGGCCAAACAAGAACAACAACAAGAAACCATAAACTTTTGAAGATCAAGTCATAATCAAGTCTTATTTGTACTCCTAGTTAGGATTTTGAAATAAAAATCCCAAAGTTCTTTAAGTATTTTCATCCAAATCATCTCAAAACATCAAGTAAGCTTCAAGTAAATTTTTCTAACTTTTCATACTTTCATTTAATATATTTTGATGTTTTAGTAACTAGCTATGCAAATATATATGTTATTGTATCACTTTTACTTGATTTTTGCTATATAAATGGATCTAAATAAATAACTAGCATACACTTGAGACCTATCATTTTTGATGAAGTTTAGGACCCCATGACACCCTAAGAAGGTGTATGGTAGGATTGAGTATTTGTGGAGTTGATTTGAGATAGTTTGGTTAAGTTTTGAACAAACCTTGAACTAGAAAAGTTGATTTTTCAAACTATATATAAGTTGCTGTCCATTTTTGTAAAATCTGGAAAGATCAAGGGTTTCCGGGTAACAATGAGCGAAAGAATCAGAAAATACTTTAAAAAACGAAGCCGTGGGCGAAAGAACGGATTAAAACGGGTTTATAACGAAGGAGATATGATTTTTGCAAGTTTAACGATAAAAACTATTATTTTCTAAAAATAGTAAGCTGTCACACGATTTTTATGGGTAAAATTGAGGTGTTAGACGTAACCTAGAGGAACCGAACTATCAAAAATATGTTAGTATATGTTAATACGATTTTGGGAATATAAAGAACGTAGAAAACGAGCTTATAACGGCCAAGATACAAGCGTTTGAATTTTAGACGATTTTCATATTTTTCCTTCAGCCCAACACTTAGAAAATTTTACAAATATTAATCATTTCGCCAAGTGACCAGGTTGAGAGCCATTTTCCTCATTGATAAACTCATTTCTGGAAAATTTACATCAGTGACAAAGAGTTAGTTCACCCAGCCTAGTTTTCAAAATATCCAACTGTTTGTCAAAAGGATTTATAATGAATAACATATGGCCTTCCAAACTTTCCCAAAAACTGCCCAGAATCTGCCAAAGCAGCCCAAACACCTCACTTCGCGACTATTTATCTTTATGATCGAGACCCGTATGGACAAACTTTAATTCTATGACTTTTTAGATAAGGTGAAAATCTTCCTAAAACTACTGAGCTTCTTTCCTAACTCTTAATATTCACTATTTCGCGACTAGTTTTGCGAGACCATTTTGGTCATATTTTCAAGTTATGAAAAGTGTCATTTTAGGTCGAAAACCTTATAGTTGCCGATAGAACACCAAACGAGGATCGTGGAGAACCGTTTCAACCTATTTACATGGAAAGTATTTATTAACCTAACGAGACGTCAAAAACGTATTTGTCGACGATAAGCGTTATTTTCAAATTAACGAGTGGTATCGATAACATACGTATTTGCATGTGTAGCATCATTTCATTTCTTACATTATATCATATCATTCATATTAGGTTGCGCTTAGAGTTCGTGCCTCATTTCGAGTATCCACTTTTGTCATCGTAACCATCTCACCAGGCGAGTCATAGCCCCTACTCTTTTAATTGTTTTGTAAACTCTTTGGGGGAGAATACATGCTCGTTTTACTTAAACGCATTACTTGCTTTACATGGTTGATTACTCAAATAGCTTTAGCTTTACCTAAATATATGTTTGATCACCTGCATTTCATTGGTATGTTTGATTACCTATATTTCTTTGGTATGTTTAATCACCTGCATTTCATTGGTATGTTTGATTACCTGTATTTCATGGGATTGATCATCCTTATTTATATGACCTCAGAGTCGCCAATTGTTCCTATATGTTCATTGTAATATTGTGGTATTCCCCACTTGGCTGTGATATCAAACGTAATATTGTGGTATTCCCCACTTGGCTGTGATGTCAAACGTATTATGGTATTCCCCACTTGGCTGTGATGTCAAACGTCATATTGTGGTTGTTGATACAAAAGTTGGGCGTACCTGGTTATTGGCTCTTGCTCTCGTACCAATTCGCTTCTTAGTACTTGTTACATGCGTACTAAGAAAATAAAACAACACCGTTAGGCTTATCGAGGGATTGTCTCCCCCGATTAGACTCCGGCGTGAGAGTAAGTAATCGATTTTAGGGTTCTCGTAGAGAGTTAGGGTTTTGTATATCGTACCTTTGAATGAGAGATGTCATTCCTTATATAGGGCTGAAACCGTGTAGGTTTCTTGCTCCTTACTTTTCGCATACGTAATGCTTATCCGGGGTAAGGATATCTATTCCATGAATAGATGATCCTTATCGCATACCCGGTTAAGTTTGGTTGGGCTTTGGGCTTCGTGAGCCCAAGCCGTGTTTATTATGGCCCGTTATTCGTTATAATAGCCCACTCGTGGTGGGTTTGGGCTAAGTAATGTTTATCATTTGGGCATGTGGCCCAAATATAGACTATACGTCATCATGTCCCCCCAGTCTAGTGTGCGCGGCTCGTAGCCGCAGATACTAGACTTAATATTATCAGCGGTAAGCGTGGCGGGAAATCAAGGAAATATTACCGCCTATTTTTAAGTGCAATGCACCTAACCATAAGTATTTCAAACGGATACCTCGAAAATCGGGGGTGGTGTCCACGTGGCCCTCGTAAATCGGGAAAAAGTGCATGTACCCGTTCAGTTCCATCCATACGTTTTTTGTGAGTGGATTCCACGTGGAGATAAACTAGGGTTTTTTCACTCCCTATATAAGAGTCACCGCCCCACTTTTTACGATCACACAGTAAAACACACACTTATCACTATTCACTTTCCTTGAAAGCTTTTTCCAAAGAAAAATACTTCATTTTCGTAGGTAATTTTTGTGCGTCTCACTTAGTATTTTGATGAAGATGGTTGCTCAGTTGGAGGATTTTCGCTCTGCGATGTCCATTGAGGATGTTACTGAATTTACGTCTGACTATTTCGTGCCTCTGGATGTCCATCCAGAGGCTCCAGATGTGGACGCGTGTATAGCTGATTTCCCCGAAGGGAAAATAGGGCTATACACGAAATTATTTGAGTACGCGAATTACCGCGTACCCATATCTATTTTTCTGAGCGATTTGCTCAATCATTATCGCCTTCACATCTCTCAGCTGCACTGTATAGGTACGGCTAAGGTGTCGAATTTTGAAGTAAACTGCCGTTTACTTGCGATAGAACCGACCGTGGCCTTGTTCCGCTCCTTTTACCACACGACGTGGTCAAATGGTTGGGTTTCTTTTGCGAAGCGCTAGGGGGCGCTTCAGTGTTATACTGAGAAAGTAGACGCCCTAAAGAATTGGAGGGAGTACTTTTTCTGGGTTGATGATGTAGTCTTTCCCTTTCCCTAATCCTGAGGAGGTGCTGAAGGAGGAAGTTGCGCAGAATGTTAAGCGCAAGGGAGAGGCTGGAGGCAGTGGCACCAGGAAGAGGCGTCGACACGTCATTGGGGACGCGGAGTCTAATGCGGAAGAGACATCTACTTCTGGCGCGCGGTTGAAGATTGCTGAGGCTTCTCCGTTTCTGTAAGTGTCTGCATTTTTATCATCTCTCTCCTTTTTTTTATTATATTACTTGTTGTAATATTTACTAACTGTTTTTTTGTTGCGTAGGGATGATGCTGCGAAGAATGATGGAGTCTTCATTGATGAGGTTTCCTCTCCACAGAATGAAAACAGGGAGGGGAAAGCCAAGGTTGCTGATGGTGGAGAGGCGCAGCAGCTGATGGATGAGCTGGCTGCGACTGCTGCGTGCCAAGCTGAGCTAGTGGCTCAACTAAAAGAGAAGTATGTCGGGGAGAGCAGTGCTCTTGCCCAGAAGGATGAGGAGTTGGCGAGACTCCGTGCGCAGTTGGCTAATGCGCAAGTGGAGTTGGAGGTCTCGCGGGCGCATGCTGAAAAGATAACCCACGAGAAGCTGTCCGCCATGACTGAGGTGGTGAAGGCGCGCGGAGAGCTGCACCATTACAAGTCTGACTTGACATTTGCTGTGCGCTTCTTGGAGGTGAAGAAGGTGGAGCACTACGCTAGCATCACCAAGTTTAAGGAGGAGATGTTGAAGGTTATCCAGGCGCAAGAGGATAAGCTGCGTGGCCTCAGAATTGAGTATGACGAGGAATTATATCCTCATTTGATGTCTACCATTGCTGAGCGCATGTATTTTTGTTTACTTGTCTTCATAATAACTTTATCGCCATGCTTTTTACTTAGACAAATTGTCTTTGTGAATGTAGGTGGTTGATTAGCCATGGACTGCGCCTGGCAGCTATGGGCACGCTAGAGTCCCCAGAGGTAGTGGATGCCTTTGGGAAGGTGGTGCATTGCGCGATGGCGCGTGGTAGATCCCAGGCTATGGAGGATCTCCACGAGGCCAAGCTGCTGAAGAAGGACTTGGCGGAAGTCCCTGGGTACAGCCCTACAGCTTATGATGAGTTGCTGCAGGCAATGGCGGGGTTGAAGGTTCTTGAGTTGCCGCACATTGGGAGGTTTGAGCGCGATCAAGATGACCCCATAGATGTTCTGATGGCGGGGTTGACATTGCAGCGCCATCTCGGGGAGAATGGGGAAGGGGAATCAGATTACTATCTGAAACCTGATGTTTCGCAGCTGCAAGTTCCTGTGTTCGCGCGGCCTCGCGACATCCTCAAACCCTTTGCTCTTGAGAAGGAGATTCCCTTGATAGAAGTGCTGGAGCGACATGAGCAGAGGGTTGCTGTGAAGAAGGGTATTAAGGGTAAGGCAGTGATGTGTGGCATTGGCGCTGCACACATCCCCAGGTCAGATGGTGTGCCTGTAAGCGTTCCAACCGTGTCTATGCAGGATGCCTTAACTTTGAGGAAGCTGCAGGAGGCGGGGAGTTCCGCCGCCCCGGAGGAGAGTCCTGAGCATCGCCATAGCATATAGGCTTTTTATGTTTTGCCTTGTAATTTTTGTAAATAACATATGAATAAGATAATTTTTTGTTTAAGTTCGTGACTTAAAATATACTTGCATTGTTTGCCAGAAATTATTTAACCAAGTGTTTTAAGTGCGTGACTTTAAGAGATACTTGCATTGTTTGTGAAGTTTTGGTATTTGACCAAGTGTTTTGGCTCGTTATTTGCTAAGCTTGTACAGTGTACTTAGTATGTGCGCATCCGTCGTGGGGTGCGAACGTAAAACTTACCTTGACGTCTCAAGAGTAAGGCGCTTAGCAAGGATACGTGATCCTATGTTGATGGGTTTGCAGCCCTCTTACTCAACGAGTGAATTAGTAGGTTAACTTATCCTTTATGCCTTCGTGGGTCTTTAAGTGGTGCATGCACGCCATGTAGGCAATAAAAATGTAAGATAACAATATTGACATTTATTATGTATGCAATAAAGTAAAATACGCTATGACGTTAGCTAAAAACCATAACATTTTATTGATACTTGCAAGTTTTTAAAAGAAAATAAGAAAAATACGATTCCTAGGAAAGAAAATGAACAAACACTTATTGGGCATCACGTAGAATGCGAGGGTGTCTATGTGAGGGCCGTAGCCTAGAAGTAACATTTTTTAAGATTGCAGATGTTCCAGGTGCGCGCTAGGTCTTGGCCTTCCATATCGCGCAGTCTGTATGCGCCGTTGCCGAGCGTGTCTGTGACCTCGTAAGGTCCTTCCCATTTAGGTCCGAGCTTGCCTGTGTCTTCTGCGTGGCTCGTGTCGTTGGCGCGGTAAACAAAGTCTCCTAGTCTGAATGAAGTGTGTTTGACCTTTGCATCATAATACTTCTTCATTTTTGCCTTAGTCTTTGCTTCGCGTATAGCTGCGCGTTCGCGTCTTTCTTCCAGTATGTCTAAGTCTATGCGCCGTTCCTCGTCGTTTGTCGTGACGTTGACCTCTGCTGTGCGTATAGTTGGCATTCCTATCTCAGCTGGTATGACGGCTTCTGTTCTATAGACTAGGGAAAATTGCGTGTCGCCAGTACTGGTTTTGATTGTTGTGCGATGCGCCTATAAGACATGCGAGAGCTCATCTACCCACCTTCCTTTGTGTCTGTCAAGGCGCGCTTTTATTCCTTCGCCTAGACTGCGATTTGCGCGCTCCACTAGGCCATTGGTTTGTGGATGTTTGACTGAAGCAAAGTGTTGTGTGATGTTCAATTGTGTGCACCAATCTTTGAATGAGTTATCACAGAATTGTTTTCCGTTGTCTGATATGATCGCACCCGGTAGTCCGAAGCGACAGATAATATTGTCCCAGACAAAGCGTTTTACTTGGTTTCTCGTGACGTACACCACCGCCTTTGCTTCGATCCACTTCGTAAAGTAGTCTATGGCTACGATGAGGAACTTTACTCCTCCAGCTGCGATAGGAAAAGGTCCTGCGATGTCAATACCCCATTTGTAAAATGGCCATGGTGAGGTAATTGGTGTTAGCTCTTGTTGTGGTCGGCGCGGAATTGGCCTATGTACTTGGCAATTACTGCATTTTCTTATCAAATCGCGTGCATCGCGATGCATTGTTGGCCAATAGTATCCTGACCTTAGAGCGCTTGCCACCACGGATCGCGGCCCTGAGTGCATACTACATGATCCAGCGTGAATTTCGTGGAGTACGTAGTCTGCTTGAAGGGGTCCAACACATCTGAGCCATGGCTGTAAGAAAGACCGTCGATAGAGTATGTTGTCGCGTAATTCAAATCGTTGCGCTGTGCGCCGTATTCTTCGAGCGTCTTTATGATCTTGGGGTAGGGTTCCCTTGCTAATAAATTCGATGATAGGTGTCATCCATGTAGGATCTTGTTCCTCTATCACCGTTGATATCTCCATTTCCAAGATTGACTTGTTTTTTAGGGTTTCTACCAATACCTGTTTTGAGAGGTGTGCGAAACTTGTGGATGCGATCTTGCTGAGTGCGTCCGCCTTCCTGTTATCTCCTCTAGGTACCTGTTTTATTGTGAACCTATCAAAGTTCTTGATCAAGGATTTTGTCTTTTCCAGGTATTGGATCATGTGTTCGTCCTTGGCTTCATATTCACCCAGCACGTGGTTAGCGACTAGTCGCGAATCTACATTTGCTTCTAGGTTGCGAACACCCATTTGGATTGCGATGCGTAGTCCTGCTAATAGGGCTTCGTATTCTGCCTCATTGTTTGTGGCTGTGAATTCAAAGCGTAGCGCATAGGTGAATTCCATACCTTCTGGATTTGTAAGAATAAGGCCTGCGCCTGATCCGTCTACACATGAAGACCCATCTGTGAACAGAATCCAGGGTTCCTGCAAATCTGTTTTAGTTGCGGATGTCGGGCTGTCGCTGTCTAGATTTTCCACGATGAAATCGGCTAAGACTTGTCCTTTGATTGCAGTGCGCGGTCTGTATGAGATGTTATACTCACTTAGCAGTACACTCCATTTTTGCAAGCGTCCTGATGCGTCAGGTTTAGAGATAACTTGTTTGATTGGCTTATCAGTGATTACAGCTATTGGGTGCGCTTGGAAGTATCTGCGCAGCCTTTTGGCTGCGAATACTAGGGCCAAGACCAGCTTTTCCATAGCGCTGTAGTTAGTCTCTGTTTTCTTTAGGGCTTTGCTTACAAAGTATATGGGTGTCTGGACGGAGTTCCTGTCTGTTAATAGTACTGCGCTAACTGCTCCATGGGTTGCCGATAAGTACATTATTAGTTCTTCCCCTGGTCGTGGTGCGACAAGTTTGGGAAGAGATGCCAGATGATTTTCAAGTTGTTGGAAAGCTTCCTCCGCTTCGTTAGTCCAGCGAAAGTCTCCCTTTTTTGTACACTTCGTGAGTATTTTAAAGAGGGGAAGAGATTTGTCTGCTGACTTAGATAAGAAACGGTTTAGCCCTGCTAACTTTCCATTTAGTGACTGGACTTCTTTGAGTGTGCGCGGGGAGGGGAGATCAATAACAGCCTTTGTCTTCTCTGGGCAAGGCTTGATTCCATCGGGGTTCTATCAAATATCCAAGGAACATGCCTTCAGTTGCGCCAAAGGTGCACTTCTTGGGATTCAACTTCATGTTTATTCGCCCCAATGTTCTGAATGTTTCCTCGATGTCGCGCACCAATTCGTCCTCTGTACGGCTTTTTATGACGAGGTCGTCAACATAGACTTCCAAGTTGCGGCCTACTTGTTTTTCGAGAGCTGTGCCACCAGTCGTTGGTATGTCGCGCCTGCGTTCTTCAGGCCAAAAGGCATTTTTGTGTAGCAGTACACTCCTTGACTGGTGTGGAAAGCTGTTTTTTCTTCATCTTCCACTGCCATCTGGATCTGATGATACCCTTTATATGCATCTAGAAAGCATTTGAAAGGGTATCCGCACAAGGACTAGACCTTCCAGTCTATCTCTGGCAGTGGATAGCAGTCCTGCGGACATGCTTTGTTGAGGTCCGTGAAGTCCACGCACATCCTCCAACTGCCATCGCTCTTCTTTACCATAACTGGGTTAGAAAGCCAGTCGTGATAGTATACTTCGCGCATGATGCCTGCATCCACGAGCTTATGTACTTCTTCCAGAATAGCCTTTGCACGATCTGGGGCCTGGCCGCGTTTCTTTTGTCGTATTGGAGGGTATCCTTGTCGGATTTGTAGCTTATGCTCTGTGATAGAGCGCGGTACTCCCGTCATATGCTTTGGTTCCCATGTAAAGATGTCTAGGTTCTTTTGTAAGAGTGCGCATACAGTTGCTTTACCTTTGTCAGACAAAGATCCTCCAATCGAAACTTGTTGTTTCGGATAATCTGGATGAATAGCGACTTTTAAATTTGGCGTTTTTTCCGTGCGCTGTTCTGGAATAGTCTCTGCTTCAGTTGTTACTGCGATGCATTCTCTTGGTGGTACTGTTGTGTTATAGAGAGTGACAACTCCTCCTTCCACTGGAATTTTAAGCATTCCGTGCGCTGTGGATGGTACTGCGCGCATGGATGATATTTCCGGTCTTCCAATGATACCATTGTATGGTGAAGGGGACTTTATTACCATAAAGTTTATCCATGTTGCGGTTGAGAGTTGTTCATCTCCTACGACCACCAACAAGCGTAACTGCCCCATGGGCCAAATCTTTTCTCCTGTGAATCCTGTTAATGACGTTGTAGCTGGTATCAATTGACTTTGGATTTCAGGTCGCAGTCTTTTGAAACAGTGATCGTACAGGATATCTGCGGATGCTCCTCCATCAATGTACATGCGGTGGATGTCATGTCCCCCTGTATGTATTTCAATGGTTAGAGGCTCCACGACTGCGTTGTCCGCAGCTATAGTAGGGAAGGATATCTCTTTTTCGGGAGAGAATTTTTGGCTGACTTTTTGCTTTATCTTGCGTTGCCATGATTGTATCATGTATATAGTATCAGCTTTTTCCTTTGGAGGTTCTTTCTTACTCCCGTTTCTCTGTTTATCTTTTCCCTCTTTGATGTTCTTTACGAGGTGGTCCATCCTGCCTTCTCTCACTAGCTTTTCAATTAGTTGTTTTAGTTGGACGCACTCGTTAGTTGTATGACCTTTTTGGCCGTGATACTCGTAGTATCCGCTACCTAGGCGCTTTTCATCTACAGTGCGCATTGGTGGTGGTTTTGGGAAGTTCGCACCTTCTATTACAAATATTTCTCTCGGAGTTTTTGTAAGAGGGGTATATTTGTCATTGTCCCTTCCACTGCGATAATTCCTGCTGCGGTTGTTATTCTGATCATTGGACTGTCTCCGCGGCTGCTCTTGCTTCCTGTAGTTTGAATAACCTTTTTTGCTATCCGCAACAGCTGCTTCTCCTTGTATAAAGGATCTAGTGCGCTTTGTTAGCTCATCAAAAGTTTGTGGAACTTTGTCGTTCAATTTTCGGATGAGTTCTGGGTTGTTAATCCCATTCATGAACCCTGAAATTTTTAGCATTTCAGGACATGTTTTGACTTGTATGCACTCATCTTTGAAACGTTCCATAAAAGCGCTGGTTAATTCGCCTTGACGCTGTTTCACTCTTGCTAGTTCCACAGGGTTTTTAGCGCACTTCTTTCGTTGGGTGAAATTGAGGCGGATTGCTTTTCGTAATTCCTCAAATCCACCAATGCTCCTACGTGGGAGTTTGCTAAACCATGTGCGCGCGTTTCCTACTAACGTTGAATTAAACATGTGGCACCACACAGGCTGTGGCCAGTTTTCGATAGTGGCGGCTGATTCGAAAATTTTTAGGTGATCATCCGGATCACCTGTTCCATCATATGTTTTCACACTAGTGGGCATGCGCCTGCGTTTGCGGTCTGAGTAATCGCTGATGCGCCGTGTAAATGCATCGATCTTCTGGCGTCGCCATGGGAGAGACATATCTTCATTCTCTTCCTCGCGACGTTTTCCTATTGACTTCCAGTGTCCTGTTTCTTTATCCTCGTTGTCCGAGGAGTCACTGGAAGAAGAGTAGTCTCTTTTTTGGCGCTTGCGCCGGCTTCTTTCAGAAGAAGAGCTTGAGGGATCTCTGCTTGGGGATCTTCTTCTCCCCAATCTATCTTGAATCCTCCTACTCCCAGGTTTGAAAGATCCTTGGCTTGGCGAATGTTGAGGCCCTAATCGATCTTGTATTCCCCGACTGCCAAGTCTGGAGTGGACATTAGTGCGCCTCTCGCTGTCTACTGAGTAATGTGAATCAGATATCGTACCCAACCTATCATGGATAGTAGTACGTTCTGCGCGTCTTCCTCGTGGGTGACGCAGTGGTGATGGTTCGCGTTCAGGACCAAAATTGAGTCGGGCTTGTAGGTTCGTACTTGCCCTTCTTGTTGCTTCTTCTTGCATGAGAGCGGTTAGGGTCTTATAATTTTGGGATACAAAGTTTCCCAAAGTTAGATCGGGTGCGTCCTCAGTTGTTGCAAGGATCCCTGCCTCAGTGTTGGGCGCCCTACTTCGGTCAGGCGCGCCTGGCGTTGCAATGTTGTTCACTGCGGGTATAGCTTGATGAGGAGTGGCAAAGAGGGTGCGCTGGAGTTCTTCAACGCTTGGGACTACTGGGGTAATCTGGGTAGTCCTTATAGGTAGTTCTACTGCTAGAAGAGGTGGGGTTATCCCTGCCTCGTGGTGACCAGGTGCGCTGGTCGTACCAGCAGCCTGTCTGGAGGTCGGATCTTGTTGATTCTTCCTCTGATGGTCACGCTTTTCTGACTGTGGAGTCCGCTGGCTTGAATTCTTATGTTTCGTCATTCTAGTTCTTAGTAGGGTCCCACGGATGGCGCCACTTGTTGATACAAAAGTTAGGCGTACCTGGTTATTGGCTCTTGCTCTCGTACCAATTCGCTTCTTAGTACTTGTTACCTGCATACTAAGAAAATAAAACAACACCGTTAGGCTTATCGAGGGATTGTCTCCCTCGATTAGACTCCGGCGTGAGAGTAAGTAATCGATTTTAGGGTTCTCGTAGAGAGTTAGGGTTTTGTATATCGTACCTTTGAATGAGAGATGTCATTCCTTATATAGGGCTGAAACCGTGTAGGTTTCTCGCACCTTACTTTTCGCATACGTAATGCTTATCCGGGGTAAGGATATCTATTCCATGAATAGATGATCCTTATCGCATACCCGGTTAAGTTTGGTTGGGCTTTGGGCTTCGTGAACCCAAGCCGTGTTTATTATGGCCCGTTATTCGTTATAATAGCCCACTCGTGGTGGGTTTGGGCTAAGTAATGTTTATCATTTGGGCATGTGGCCCAAATATAGACTATACGTCATCAGTGGTATTCCCCACTTGGCTGTGATGTCAAACGTAATATTGCTGTTTTCCTACTTGACTGATTTACCATATGGCCTCATTGTCTGAATTATTTATATAGCCGTTTTGCTATACGTATCTTGGAATTTAAATACAAGTATTACTTTTGTTCACATAGATCATACTTGGCAGTGGGTCGTAAACACACAGGTTACAAGTCTTTTATGGCGGGACTTGGAACTGAGTGGATTTACGAGGCCTTTGCTGGGAAATCTTCATTCATATGCATTACATTCTTTTTCACAAGACTCTATGAACTCACCAACCTCGTGTTGACACTTTAGCATGTATTTTCAGGTTTTAAGCAATGGCACGCTATAGGAGGTTTTGGCAGGGCATGGCATGGTCATAGAAGACTCTGATTATTCATTTGGGGACCGTTTTAAACTATTTTAAGGGCCTACTTCCGCACTACTTTTAAAAATGTAAATTCAACACTTTTGGTTAAACGATTTTATTCTAAATGATTTAAATGAAAACCATTTTGTACTTGTGTTGTGGTACCAATTGAGTTATACCTCAGCTACATGTAAGCTTCCGCTGGACCCGATTTTGGGGGTGTGACAGATTGGCATCAGAGCTTTGGCTATAGCGAACTAAGTGTTTTTAAAACCTAGACTATAGCTACTTTCAAGAAAACTTAACCCTATGACCGTCACGTGCCTGCCTGCCAAGCTGAAGCCTCATTTGTGGTTTGTTGCTAATATGTGTGATGAGATTTGTATCTCATTATCTTTTATATTATATTCATTTATTATAGTGGATTACTATAATTGTCTTTCATATAAGCATGCTCATGTATCATATATGTCACCGCGTTATGTTTTTCCTTGCATAGTTTCATCATTTGACCACGAGTTTGGTCACTTGTTTTTGTCTTTCAGAACGTCTTAGTATTTGTGAAGGACATGGTATTTGTATAACTGAGCTGAGTATTTCAAAATTCATGGAACCTCGGTAGAATATAGACTGGTCATTTATATTCGACCCGGGATAGTAGGACATAGGCTGACCACCTATATCCGACTCAGAAATGAATTTTGCAACACTGAGAATGGTTATAATAAAATTTTGTCTGGATTGAATCCTCTACTCAATTTCCAAATGTTTCATTTATGTGTGTGTATGCTCTCGTTGTCAGAATATTCATACCTTTCATCACTTCGTGAACCGCCGCCTGGAAGCACGTCAACTGGTCATTTCATCTCATGAATCTTCACGTCTATGCATAATACACTTACATCACGGTATTTTCTTTTATCACAATATCATTTTGTCGCAGTTGTCACAGTCTTTTCCCTTCTCACCATCACTATCATTCCCTTTCCCATCCCTATTTATATAAGAAATTAGGTGACACTCTATAGAATCCTATGTCACTCATCCCTCACTACTCCTTATATTGATAAGTGGATATCATCAATGACCTCCCTAGGAAAGATTTTCCATACCATCTATGAGAAGGATCCCTCGGTACACTAAGACCATTCAAAACAAAACAAAAATCTCAGGATATCACAAAACCATTCGAACCACTATCACTGGCCTGATCACCAAAATTCTATCATCTAGAAAGTATTGGCTTGACTGAATTACAAGATTAGTTTTGATACGAGTGCTCACTAAGCAACACCATAGGGATAAATCCAACCTTTTAACCGAGACTATAGATTGAACATGTCCTCACCAATAGACTTTATTCAAACATGTTAGACACCTATGCATTTGTGCAGACATACATACCTGGCTATTTTATCCTCTTAATACTTTCACTTTTAAATGGATTTTTCTCCAAACTACCATTATACAAAACATATATCTTGTAAGAAATATTTTTCTGAGGCACTTATTTTGATAAGCAAATTTCTTTTGGTTAATCTTTTACAAAACTATTGAATGATTAGGAAATTTTAAACATTGATCTTTGGTAAACCATACTATCCACCTTATCTTGAAAATAGTCCTATCTTGCATAACTATTAAATTTTGAAACATCAAGAAAAATGTTACTTGGAAAGCCGTTTGCTTAAAGTTGTAAATTCATTTATTCAGGGAAGGTTTATGAACAAAACACACAATCTCAAAACAAACTTTGAAAAATCAATCACTATATTACATCACTTATACATTTAGGATTTTTTGATTTGATGACATAGAGCTTGGGGAAAATCTTAGTAGTGGAGACTAAGCACCGTAGGTGGAGAGAGACTCAATTCATGACATTCCTGCGGAGGAATCACAACCTTATCCTAATCTATTCTCTCCAATAACACCCTTTGACGGACTTAACCTTGTAAGTCTTTCAAACAAGATTCATGATACCCATCTCAATTATTCCTGATAGAGAAATTTGATTCACCTCAAACTTCTAGCGATTTCATTAAGATTCCTTTGGAACCACACCACCTATCATCTGCAGACCAATGGTCAGAAATTAAAGAACGATTCAAACATAGGGAAATATGCTCAGAGCATGAGTGATTGACTTTAGAAATGGTTGGACTAACCATTTGCCCTAAATCAGATTCTTTTACAACCATAGTTACCACACTAGCTTAGAGACTACACCATTTGAAGCACTCTATGGTTGAAGTGCCAACATCCATTGACAGATCGAAATTTGGAAAAGCCTAACTCACTAGTCCAGTAAGCATTCATGAAATAACCAGGAATTTCCTACAAATCAAGAATCAGTTACAAGTTTGAAAAGTTGTAAACCATTAGAATTTCAAGTTGGTGGCAGGGTTATGTTGAAAGTTCTGCCTAGGAAAGGCATGATACAATTCAGAAAAATTCAGAAAGTAAAACCCGATATACACTGGACTATTTAATATTTCAGACCGAGTAGGTCTAGTGGCTGTTAGACTTGAGCCTTGTTAGAGACCAGTAGGTTACACAAACATGTTTCACGTTTTCCAAATCTCAAGAAATGACTTTCAGATTAGTCACTCATGATTCCATTGGAAGGAATCCAACCAATGACAAACCTAAACCTTGTAGGAGAACCAATAGAAATCATGGACTGTAAGGTCGAATTCCTATTGTGAAAGTTCGCTGGAATTCTCGAATATTATCATCTTTTCACCAATACCACTTCAGAGACCAACACAAACTGAACTTCGGGACGAAGTTCCTTTTAGAGGGGAAGAATGTCACAATTCGTAATTTCATGTCCTTTTTTAAACGTTGAAATTTCATTTTTCATCTCGGGAAGTTACTATTCATTTCTACTATTCATCTTCACTATTCATTTCCAAAATTTTTATTTCATATCCTCGTAAGATAAACTATTTTAATGATAATCCGAGAGTTTGGCGCTCGTCGGATCATTTCTGCAAAAATCACGAAGCCGTGTCCGAGATTTACATTTGAGTTTAAATGTCATTCCAGTATCCCGATATGTCCATAAAACACAGTAAACGATAGAAATATGATT
Source organism: Artemisia argyi (assembly GCA_030686995.1). NCBI lineage: Eukaryota > Viridiplantae > Streptophyta > Magnoliopsida > Asterales > Asteraceae > Artemisia > Artemisia argyi. The sequence continues at coordinate 180,187,711 of CM060694.1, forward strand.
TTCTCTCATTTTACGACAATTCTAAAAGTTTTGGAATTTTACGTATTCCAGTTCAGCGTTTTACGCGTTTTAGACCCGCGTCTCTAGTTTTAACAGCATTTAAGCAACCCGATGGAACTTACCATTTATTTTACATTTTATTATGGAGTATTTTGACAAGTTTAGTCATTCTTTCAAGTTTCATATTTTTACGATACCCGGATTTACGTTTCGTGATTTAACACTTTACGGTTAGCGATTAACAGAACCAAAACCGACTACGTGAACTAGATATTAACAAACTTTCTACATACTCATCCACCATGTGCCCCCCCCCCCCCTCACCATGTTACTTCCAAATATGTTAGTATATGTTAATACGATTTTGGGAATATAAAGAACGTAGAAAACGAGCTTATAACGGCCAAGATACAAGCGTTTGAATTTTAGACGATTTTCATATTTTTCCTTCAGCCCAACACTTAGAAAATTTTACAAATATTAATCATTTCGCCAAGTGACCAGGTTGAGAGCCATTTTCCTCATTGATAAACTCATTTCTGGAAAATTTACATCAGTGACAAAAAGTTAGTTCACCCAGCCTAGTTTTCAAAATATCCAACTGTTTGTCAAAAGGATTTATAATGAATAACATATGGCCTTCCAAACTTTCCCGAAAACTGCCTAGAATCTGCCAAAACAGCCCAAACACCTCACTTCGCGGCTACTTATCTTTATGATCGAGACCCGTATGGACAAACTTCAATTCTATGACTTTTTAGATAAGGTGAAAATATTCCTAAAACTACTGAGCTTCTTTCCTAACTCTTAATATTCACTATTTCGCGACTAGTTTTGCGAGATCATTTTGGTCATATTTTCAAGTTATGAAAAGTGTCATTTTAGGTCGAAAACCTTATAGTTGCCGATAGAACACCAAACGAGGATCGTGGAGAACCGTTTCAACCTATTTACATGGAAAGTATTTATTAACCTAACGAGACGTCAAAAACGTATTTGTCGACGATAAGCGTTATTTTCAAATTAACGAGTGGTATCGATAACATACGTATTTGCATGTGTAGCATCATTTCATTTCTTACATTAGATCATATCATTCATATTAGGTTGCGGTTAGAGATCGTGCCTCATTTCGAGTATCCACTTTTGTCATCGTAACTATCGCACCAGGTGAGTCATAGCCCCTACTCTTTTAATTGTTTTGTAAACTCTTTGGGTTAGAATACATGCTCGTTTTACTTAAACGCATTACTTGCTTTACATGGTTGATTACTCAAATAGCTTCAGCTTTACCTAAATATATGTTTGATCACCTGCATTTCATTGGTATGTTTGATTACATGTATTTCTTTGGTATGTTTAATCACCTGCATTTCATTGGTATGTTTGATTACCTGTATTTCATGGGATTGATCATCCTTATTTATATGACCTCATGGTCGCCAATTGTTCCTATATTTTCATTGTAATATTGTGGTATTCCCCACTTGGCTGTAATGTCAAACGTAATATTGTGGTATTCCCCACTTGGCTGTGATGTCAAACGTATTGTGGTATTCCCCACTTGGCTGTGATGTCAAACGTAATATTTTGGTATTCCCCACTTGGCTGTGATGTCAAACATAATATTGATGTTTTCCTACTTGACTGATTTACCATATGGCCTCATTGTCTGAATTATTTATATAGCCGTTTTGCTATACTTATCTTGGAATTTAAATACAAGTATTACTTTTGTTCACATAGATCATATTTGGCAGTGGGTCGTAAATACACATGACTCTACGAACTCACCAACCTCGTGTTGACAGTTTAGCATGTATTTTCAGGTTTTAAGCAATGGCACGCTGCAGGAGGTTTTGGCAGGGCATGGCATGGTCATTGAAGATTCTGATTATTCATTTGGGGACCGTTTTAAACTATTTTAATGGCCTACTTCCGCACTACTTTTAACAATGTAAATTCAACACTTTTGGTTAAACGATTTTATTCTAAATGATTTAAATGAAAACCATTTTGTACTTGTGTTGTGGTACCAATTGAGTTACACCCCAGCTACATAAAAGCTTCCGCTGGACCCGATTTTGGGGGTGTGACAGTTCTATGAAAGGCCAAGCAAGACTAATACAAATATGTAAATTTTAAAGCTTCAAATCTGTTAATTGGTCTCTTAGATATAAACCAGTCGACAGTACGTAAATAATAAATGTTAGTAACAAGGCATTATTTGGAATTTTAGTAATTAGATTAACGAGGTTCTACTTGTTTGAAGTGCTTTCGGGGAAAGGGAAGATCCTGTTGTTTAGATATATAGCAGATATATAGATGGTACAATGTTTTTCAACATTATCATGTTCATTCAAATACATACATTTATTTACATACGTACATGACATCATTTGTTCTATAAACATTGAAACTTTGCACATCACAAGAAATCAATTGTATTCCAATTACAGGCAACGAGATTAAAATTGCCTGGTAACCCAATGAACGGGCTTATATTACACAAGTGGTTAATGGACATAACCATTTTGTGTTTCTTGAAATAACCATATTTGAGCCTTTCACATCGTATCAACACCACCATTTTCAAGAGACACTAGCTCTGTGAGTCGTTGCAGAAGTAACTCAAAGTCGTCTTGGCTCTTGATGAGACTAAGTCGGACATAACGATCTTTGGCACTAAATATGCTCCCAGCACGACCTTTTATGTTTCCTGCTTCGAGTACTGCTCCACAGTCATTTTCTTCTTCTCGCTCACATTTTACCCATGCGTAAGCTACAATGATTGTTTATTAAAACATGTTTAGATACATAATTTGATCATAGGAACTCTAATGAGCCCATGATTTAAATGCTTGACCTTAAAAGTCAACACTCAACTAATGAAATAAAAGTACCTGGAGATGGTAGCCTAGTTTTGTTGAAGAAATTGCAATGCAAAGGATGTCTTTGCTGAACGGAAAATCTTGTTGACTTTGAGAAGACAGAAGTCAACCTCTCCCAACGATCCCTCATTTTGTTATAAGCAAACTCAAATATTGGTTTACCATCACCTTCAACGGCTTTTTTTAGAAGCTTCAAAACTCTTAATTGCGTGTCTTTTGAAATGCCCAAATCGGCAACTGAAATATAGTTTAAAACCTTCTCATATACATCTTTATCCTTTATCACCGCCCAACTATAACATATATAAAGTCACCGAAATATCAGAACCATAAATATGGTGAGAACCAAAATGTATAACCAAGCGAATAAAACATACATACCCAAAACGTGCTCCGGCATGACCAGTAAGCTTAGAAAGAGTAAAGATCATGAGATCATGATCTGAAGGGCCCGGGATTGGTGTAAAATGTGGCCAAAAATAGGCATGATCATATATCGTTTTCCCTCCAAGAACCGGTGTTTTAAATTCCCCATCTGGATTATTTGGTGATGTTACAAATTCAACTACATCCATGTTGTTTGTCGAATTATTTGATTGCCATGAGTTTGTATCTCCTTCAAATTGAAAATTCTCTGAGTTAAAGAACATTGTTTGAGCCTTGTACATCTTTTGAACACACAAAAACAAATCTGGTCAGTACAAACATAAACAAAAGTACGAAACATATACTAGTTAAGTACGTCTTTTTAATGATTACCGGATAAAAAGGAATGGAAGCAAGGACGTTGGAAGGTGTAGAAGAGTTTTCGGAGGAAAGGGCATAAACAGCTGCATTAAGGAGTTGGGATGACCCGATACCAAAGACCAAGTATCTTCCTTCCGTTACTGCATTTCCTACAATGGAATGCATTTTACGAATGTATTTCTCGAGCTCTATTGACATAGTAGTGCCGTCAGGGTATGCATAACTCATGCGATGCCACCCTGATATGACGACTGCACTATCGGCTGCATTTTGCATCCAAAATGGCTCTAGGAATATAGGGTTCCCACTGCATCATAAATGATATAGAGATTAAAGACCAATTCTTAAGAGGTGTTACATGCATGCAATTCTTATTGTGTCAAATTGGTTTAAAACTGAATTATTCTTTTAAGACGGTTTAAAACCGAATCGAACCAATAAAAAACCATGGTTTACTACTAACTTCTGTTCGGGTTTCTTTGTTTTTTCTTAGATAATCTGAATTGAACCGAAGTCAGTTCAAACCAAAACTGGTTCTGTTCATCTTCGGCTTGAGATATGATAATTTAAAAACCAAATAACCTAAACAGAACAATCCAAAGAAATCGAGACCCGAACTGATGAACACACTTAAGAAAACTATAAATGCATTAATTTATTTGGTGCACCACTGATTTAGGGGTGTTCATCGGTTCAGTCATCAGGTTCGATCAGTTAATTCAGTTCTGTTAAATATTTTTTCTAGGTAAAACCGAAAACCGAACAGAATGCAAATTGGATTAAACCTAATCGAATAATCACCAGAATCACTTAATTTTAATTTTAATTATTTATTTAATTATATACTAGATTTTTAGCGCTAAAACAAATTTCGAACTTGTATTTATAATGCTAGACGAGTACCCGTGCATAGCAACGAGGTTTTATAGCGACAGATAGTTTATTGATAAAAAAAGTTTATAGGTTATAAACAAAAAATAATAAAAGTTTGAAAATTTGAGAATTAAACATAATGTTTTGAAACTAGGTTCGACCCGCGTGGTTCAACCGGTTGAACCATTCCGGTCAATAAATGGGTCGATTTTAACCCCGTCAACTTGCTAGGTTGGGTCGAAAACGGGTCAAATTAAACCGGTTCAACCCGCCGGGTTTGAAGTGTCTCGGGTCAACCCGATTTGAGTTTTAATTGATTGTATTTAATTTGATAAATATGTTTTTAATTATTTTAATAAGAGTATTAATTACATTATTATTCTCTCTCATATGATCAAGTGACTTTTACTGTATTTCCTTTATAACTATTATAGATAAAAGAGTTTTAATGTTTCTTTTATATATATATATATGTGTGTATATATATATATATATATATATATATATATATATATATATATATATATATATATATATATATATATATATATAGTGAGACTTTCTTACGAGAACCATCTTATCTGCGAGAACTGAGAGAACCACCAAATACATACATGCACGCCTTCAATAATTGCATTTTTGCATATGTTCTAAAAACAACATATATGTTTTAAAAAAAAAACATAGTTGTTTTAAAGAATTTTAATAAGAAATTAGAAATACAAAATTTTTCTTTGAATGTGTGCATGTATATTCTTATAAGGCGTGCAACGACAATATTGCGGCCGTGTGTAAGGTTTTTGTGAAAAAAGAGGATGAGTTCATGATGATATTGAAGAATATAGGTGGATACTTACGATTATTGATGATTTGCATGTATTTTTATTTTATTTTAAAAGGCGTGCATGTATGTTTTTTGGTGGTTCTCTCTGTTCTCGCAGATAAGATGGTTCTCGTAAGAAAGTCTCCATATATCCATATATATATATATATATATATATATATATATATATATATATATATATATATATATATATATATATATATATATATATATTGTCACAACTCGTAATTTTAGGTCATTTTCCAAACCTCGACAAGTTACTATTCATCATTTACTATTCATTATTTACTATTCATCATTTTACTATTCATCGTTTTTGAGGTCAATTAGACATTCCGAGACACATTCAGAAATTTTACTATTCACTTGACACTATTTATTTCCGAGAGAAAACCACTATTCACGTGCATTACTCATGTCGTCGTAAATTTAGTTTACGAGTGTTCAAATTCGCGTAACCGTATTGGTTCAGGAGCGAATTCATGCATTATTGTCAGGGACATTTCATACGGACTAGAAATAGTCTGCATATCATCATTAGGGCACTTGCATACTATTCCACTCGTAGGATAACTAAATTAATACTTTTGGTACAATTAACGATTTACGTATGTTTATTTTAAATAAACACTAATACGCGAACTATAAATGTGACTAACATGTCCGACACTCCCGACTATTATCCCAATATATTTTTATATTCATTTTAATAATATAAAAATTATAATATTAATTTACCCGGTATTTTGGAAATTTATTTATTACGTATCGTACGTCTAACTTAACAACGACGGTTTTCACAAAAATTAAACGATAATCACCCAAGCTCTCCGTACTTGTACCCGACATATTTTTACAATTTTTACGACTATATTACGTCCCGATTAACTTCAATAAAATTTATTTCTAGCAAACCCGGTACCCGATTAAACCTAAAACTAAATAATACTACACAATCTTACCACTAACTCCCTAAATAATCACCCAACATCCCCCCTTTTCCCTCCTTTGTGAACCGGCCCCCCCCCCCTAAGCCATCTCATGAGCTAAACACTCACCAACTCACTTTAATGCTAACCTAACAATTGTCCCCTAAGTATATAATAAACCTTTTTCATCCATTATTATCACAACTCATTTTTACTAGCTCAAGCAAATTTTTCTTTCATTTTCTCTCTTGGTATAAACGACCTAGGGTGGTCAAGGAGCAAGAACAACAAATTTTACAAGATCTAGGTGTAAACTTATTCATTTAGTCATCCTTGTTGGAGTTTTGAAATAGAAACTCAAGGATTAGTAGGATTTTTATCATCCAAACTCCCTAAACCTTCAAGTAAGTTAACAAACTCATTTTTATAATTTTTTACAAGTTATTACTATGGTTATATACTTTTCTTACAAGAACTCATGCATATAATGATTTATACCACTCTATTTTGTATATATTTAACTTTTAAGTCCTAGAAAGTGATTTTTGGTTAGATCCTTGTTAGATCTACTTGGTTGTGATATTTAGGAACCCATGACACCCTAAGAAGGTGTATGGTAGGATTAGATTAGTTTTGTGGTGATTGAAAGTGGTTTGAATGAAGATGGAACTAGATTAGAACCCTAGAAACGATTTTTGAAACAATAGAAATACCTACTGTCCCTATTTTTGATTCGTGGAAAAATCAGTAGATGGTGGTTAAGTTTTGACCAAATATTTAAAAAATACATTCAAAAACGAAACTTTAGGCGAAAGAATGGATTAAAACGAGCTTATAACGAAGGAGTTATGATTTTTGCAAATTTAACGACGAAAACTATTTCTTATAAAAACTGCTTGCTGTTTGGCAGAATTCGACGGGTAAAAAGAGGTGTTAAACGTAACTTAGAGGAGCCGAGTTATCAAAAATATATTAGTATATACAAAAACGAATCCGTGGACATAAAGAACAAGGAAAACGAGCTTAAAACGACCAAGTTATACCCGTTTTAAACATTGTCAAACTATATATATATATATATATATATATATATATTATATATATATATATATATATATATATATATATATATATATATATGGACACAAATAAAAATAATAACTTACACACTAAAGGGTATATTTTCTAGAAATGTTACTAAGGGCTATATCCTTAACAAATGAATACGTATGACCCAAGAGAATATTTATACGACTTAACGACGTCATTTCAAGGTTTTCGATACAAAGAATTTAACGCTAACTTTTTCGTACGAGATAATACGACAAGTTATATACTTCTATAAATGGACTTATTTTTCCAAGTATGGAAACTATTTTACCATGACGATAACTAGTATTTCCAAATTACGAGTGGTATTGGTATCATGTGCATGTGCATTCATTACATCACGACATGATCTAAATTAGATCACTATCATTCATTTTAGGTTGCGGATAGTGTTCGCTCCCTGTTGTCCTTATCATTTCGCATCTTTGTATCTTCACTCCAGGTGAGTCATAGCCCCACTTTTACTCTTTATACTTGTTTTAACTCTTTGGGGGAGATACATGCTCAACTACTTGCTTACTCGTATAAATACTAAAAACATACTTTCTTGATACTCGAAACATTTATACTTGACTTCTTTATACTTGATGGTCTTATACTTGATGTCATACATACGTGATTGTGCTATACTTAACTGTGTTATACCAAACTGTGATGGTGTATTCTTGAGACTTCCAATGGCCCCAGATTAAGTTGCTGGACACAACCATTGAGACATACATACATACTTCCAATGACCCCAGATTAAGTTGCTGGACACAACCATTGAGACATACATACAAACGTGAGGTCTTCGGAGATGAAGTGTAGACTCACGACTAATTGCTTAACTGTTGTGATGAACTTATACATGTTTAATCTTGCTATATATATATTAGTAGTGGATTGTGAACACACAGGTTACAAGTCTCTTATGGCGGGACTTGTAACTGAGTGGATTTACGATGCCTTTGCTGTATGACCTTTTTTCTATAAACTTTATTTATTAAACAACTCTATGAACTCACCAACCTTTGTGTTGACACCTTTAAGCATGTTTATCTCAGGTTAGAAGGGCGATAGCAGGTTTATGGAGCTGAGAGTCTTAGGGCATGCTTTTGGAGACTTTCGCTTTTATCTTTTACCATTCGATACTTTTTAAAAACTTATGTATTATTCTACTTTGGGATCTTTGTTTTGTAAACTATGACTTTTATCTATTCGAATGGTAACCTTTTTAAAAAACGTCTCATTTAGAGGTCGTTTTCTATATCTTGTACTTGGTGCCCTGAAGTAGCATCCCAATGACACAGTCTTCCACTGCGGTATTTTGGGGGTGTTACAGATTGGTATCAGAGACTTGGTTATAGAGAACTAGGTTGTTTTTAGAGTCTAGACTACAACTACATACATTTAGACTCTCCTCCCTATCGCCTTGCATTTTTCATACACGTACGCTTGCTGATAATTTTCTTAGACCTACGCTATTAGGTATTTTGTGGTACCGATGGGGAAGTCCCAAAATCTAGGCAAGTTATCAGAAACATGGAGCTCGGTAATAACTGATCATTTAACTTAATCTTGTGACAGTTCTTGTTTGATGAGACATGAGACTAAGTTAAATGAAGGTTATTACTTAGCTGTAGAGATTTGATGATTTGCCCGAGGATGGGAGTTCTCTTGAAGTTACTCTTTAGAAGCCGTTAGAAACTAGACTACCCAGTGACTTTAGCACTTAAGGGAGAATCCTTTGTTCCTTCGTACTGAGCGTGACATTCCCTTGATTCCCATTTAAAGCAACGTCTACCACTGAGATATGTGTGCCTGGTGATATGTACACCTGTGAAAGGAAACATTTATAATTGTGGTGGCCAACATAATTATAAGTGCTTCACGACACACGTGGACATATGGCTATGCATATGTAGATCGGTGTTGGCACAACTTAGGAGACAATTGGTGGCACGGTATTATATATGAGGATGTTAAGTATAGACTTTGGTTAATCAACGGTTTTCCCTCAACTCTGACGTTCACTAAATGTCCTTCCTCTCAGGAAATCATGGCACCAAGGAGAGTGACTCGTAGCTTTGGTCGAGGAGGCACAACACCAAGGGGTGGAAGGACTGGTGGATGTGGAGGTAGAGGAGCTGCTCATGACACTAGTAACCCAAGTAACGATGGTGGAAGAACTGGTAGACGTGGAGGTAGAGGAGGTGGTCACGGCGTTGAAAACAATGATAACAACGACAGTGGAAATACTGATTTTGAAGCCATCATCGCTCGACAACTTGAAAACTTTCTCCCCACTATTGTCACTCAAGTTGGCGATCATATGAATAACTTGGCAAATCACGAAAGCGGAATTAACAACACCAATGGTATATGCCAGAATGGTAATGGCAACAACAACATTAGGACTGGATGTACGTATAAGGAATTTACATCATGTAAGCCAATTGAGTTCGATGGTGTAGGAGGCGCGTTAGGGTATACTCGATGGGTTGAAAAGATGGAGTCGGTGATCGACATTAGTGACTGTGCAGCACATCAAATGGTGAAGTACTCCGTATGCTTGCTGTCAGGAAAGGCATTGACATGGTGGAATACGCAGGTTCAAGCTAGGGGTAGAGAGGCAGCTGTAGGTATGACATGGGATGATTTTAAGGCATTACTGAAAGAGGAATACTGCCCGGACAATGAAATGCAGAAGCTGTAGGATGAACTTTATCATCACTCTATGATAGGGGCTGGACATGCAGCCTATACAGATCGATTCCATGAGTTAGCCAGACTAGTTCCACACCTAGTTACCCCTGAGTCCAAGAGGATCGAGAGGTACATATATGGTCTTGTCCCAGAAATTCGTGGGACTGTGAAAGCAACTGAGCCTTCTACAATTTAGAGTGCAATATTGAGAGCAGGGACTCTGACCGATGAGATGGTTAGAAATGGAAGCTTGAGGAACAGTGATAAAAGGAAGGGAACAAGCGAGTCAAACAAGCATATGGGCGCAATAGCTGACAACAAAAGGGCAAGGACCTTTGTGGCGACTAGTTCTGGTCAGAGAGAGTATTTAGGCTCGCAACCTAAGTGTACGAAATGTAATTTTCATCACCAAAAGACTGTGCCCTGCCGTATGTGTGCTAATTGCAGACAGTCTGGTCATTGTGCAAACCAGTGTAGAGAACCAGTGAATGTGGGCAATATGACGAACAATCAAAAGACATGCTATGAGTGTAACAGCCCGGATCACTTTCGGAACACCTGTCCTAAGTTGAAAAGGAATCTTAACCAAGGAGGCAATCGTCCAAAATTAGCAGCAGCAATTGAAGGGCCACAAGATGAGGCCGTTGAGATTCCACCCGCGCGTGGCAGAGCTTACTTCCTAGGAAATCCTATCACCCAACATGTTCACGATAGCATAACGGGTACATTCTCTTGAACAACTATATTATTTTCGTAGCACTTAAGTCTTGGTATAGAACTTATACACAACCCCGACTAATCTGAGACCTAGCATCATTAACCTAGTTATATTGATAGTAGATGATTTGATTAGTGTAAGCAATTATGGCAAGCTGGGAAAGTTTACATTGTCGAATCAGACCACTAGGAACATATGTGGAATGAATGAGCTGAACTTCGGGACGAAGTTCCCTTAAGGGGTAGAGACTGTCACAACTCGTAATTTTAGGTCATTTTCCAAACCTCGACAAGTTACTATTCATCATTTACTATTCATTATTTACTATTCATCGTTTTTGAGGTCAATTAGACATTCCGAGACACATTCAAAAATTTTACTATTCACTTGACACTATTCATTTCCGAGAGAAAACCACTATTCACGTGCATTACTCATGTCGTCGTAAATTTAGTTTACGAGTGTTCAAATTCGCGTAACCGTATTGGTTCAGGAGCGAATTCATGCATTATTGTCAGGGACATTTCATACGGACTAGAAATAGTCTGCATATCATCATTAGGGCACTTGCATACTATTCCACTCGTAGGATAACTAAATTAATACTTTTGGTACAATTAACGATTTACGTATGTTTATTTTAAATAAACACTAATACGCGAACTATAAATGTGACTAACATGTCCGACACTCCCGACTATTATCCCAATATATTTTTATATTCATTTTAATAATATAAAAATTATAATATTAATTTACCCGGTATTTTGGAAATTTATTTATTACGTATCGTACGTCTAACTTAACAACGACGGTTTTCACAAAAATTAAACGATAATCACCCAAGCTCTCCGTACTTGTACCCGACATATTTTTACAATTTTTACGACTTTATTACGTCCCGATTAACTTCAATTAAATTTATTTCTAGCAAACCCGGTACCCGATTAAACCTAAAACTAGATAATACTACACAATCTTACCACTAACTCCCTAAATAATCAACCAACATCCCCCCCCCCCCTTTTCCCTCCTTTGTGAACCGCCCCCCCCCCCCCCCCCCCCCCCTCCTAAGCCATCTCATGAGCTAAACACTCACCAACTCACTTTAATGCTAACCTAACAATTGTCCCCTAAGTATATAATAAACCTTTTTTCATCCATTATTATCACAACTCATTTTTACTAGCTCAAGCAAATTTTTCTTTCATTTTCACTCTTGGTATAAACGACCTAGGGTGGTCAAGGAGCAAGAACAACAAATTTTACAAGATCTAGGTGTAAACTTATTCATTTAGTCATCCTTGTTGGAGTTTTGAAATAGAAACTCAAGGATTAGTAGGATTTTTATCATCCAAACTCCCTAAACCTTCAAGTAAGTTAACAAACTCATTTTTATAATTTTTTACAAGTTATTACTATGGTTATATACTTTTCTTACACGAACTCATGCATATAATGTTTTATACCACTCTATTTTGTATATATTTAACTTTTAAATCCTAGAAAGTGATTTTTGGTTAGATCCTTGCTAGATCTACTTGGTTGTGATGTTTAGGAACCCATGACACCCTAAGAAGGTTTATGGTAGGATTAGATTGGTTTTGTGGTGATTGAAAGTGGTTTGAATGAAGATGGAACTAGATTAGAACCCTAGAAACGATTTTTGAAACAATAGAAATACCTACTGTCCCTATTTTTGATTCGTGGAAAAATCAGTAGATGGTGGTTAAGTTTTGACCAAATATTTAGAAAATACATTCAAAAACGAAACTTTAGGCGAAAGAATGGATTAAAACGAGCTTATAACGAAGGAGTTATGATTTTTGCAAATTTAACGACGAAAACTATTTCTTATAAAAACTGCTTGCTGTTTGGCAGAATTCGACGGGTAAAAAGAGGTGTTAAACGTAACTTAGAGGAGCCGAGTTATCAAAAATATATTAGTATATACAAAAACGAATCCGTGGACATAAAGAACAAGGAAAACGAGCTTAAAACGACCAAGTTATACCCGTTTTAACATTGTCAAACTATATATATATATATATATATATATATATATATATATATATATATATATATATATATATATATATATATATATATATATATATATATATATATGGACACAAATAAAAATAATAACTTACACACTAAAGGGTATATTTTCTAGAAATATTACTAAGGGCTATATCCTTAACAAATGAATACGTATGACCCAAGAGAATATTTATACGACTTAACGACGTCATTTCAAGGTTTTCGATACAAAGAATTTAACGCTAACTTTTTCGTACGAGATAATACGACAAGTTATATACTTCTATAAATGGACTTATTTTTCCAAGTATGGAAACTATTTTACCATGACGATAACTAGTATTTCCAAATTACGAGTGGTATTGGTATCATGTGCATGTGCATTCATTACATCACGACATGATCTAAATTAGATCACTATCATTCATTTTAGGTTGCGGATAGTGTTCGCTCCCTGTTGTCCTTATCATTTCGCATCTTTGTATCTTCACTCCAGGTGAGTCATAGCCCCACTTTTACTCTTTATACTTGTTTTAACTCCTTAGGGGAGATACATGCTCAACTACTTGCTTACTCATATAAATACTAAAAACATACTTTCTTGATACTCGAAACATTTATACTTGACTTCTTTATACTTGATGGTCTTATACTTGATGTCATACATACGTGATTGTGCTATACTTAACTGTGTTATACCAAACTGTGATGGTGTATTCTTGAGACTTCCAATGGCCCCAGATTAAGTTGCTGGACACAACCATTGAGACATACATACATACTTCCAATGGCCCCAGATTAAGTTGCTGGACACAACCATTGAGACATACATACAAACGTGAGGTCTTCGGAGATGAAGTGTAGACTCACGACTAATTGCTTAACTGTTGTGATGAACTTATACATGTTTAATCTTGGTATATATATATTAGCAGTGGGTTGTGAACACACAGGTTACAAGTCTCTTATGGCGGGACTTGTAACTGAGTGGATTTACGATGCCTTTGTTGTATGACCTTTTTTCTATAAACTTTATTTATTAAACAACTCTATGAACTCACCAACCTTTGTGTTGACACCTTTAAGCATGTTTATCTCAGGTTAGAAGGGCGATAGCAGGTTTATGGAGCTGAGAGTCTTAGGGCATGCTTTTGGAGACTTTCGCTTTTATCTTTTACCATTCGATACTTTTTAAAAACTTATGTATTATTCTACTTTGGGATCTTTGTTTTGTAAACTATGACTTTTATCTATTCGAATGGTAACCTTTTTAAAAAACGTCTCATTTAGAGGTCGTTTTCTATATCTTGTACTTGGTGCCCTGAAGTAGCATCCCAATGACACAGTCTTCCGCTGCGGTATTTTGGGGGTGTTACACACACACACACACACACACACACACACACACACACATATATATATATATATATATATATATATATATATATATATATATATATTATAAAGATATATACTTATGTGGATTCGGTTTTCGATTTGGTTCGGTTTTCATTTTGCAAAAAACATATTCGGTTCGGTCATGGCAAATTCGGTTTTTTGGTTTTTTTTTCGATTCAATTTAGGTTGTTGGTTTTTGTGGATGAAACCCGAATTATGCAAACAAGTTTCTAACCTAAATGAGGTTGATATAATTATGATATTTTAATTATTACATTTTTTGTTTTAATCATCTATATTAATTTTTTTTTTTATCATATTTTACACATTCATCCCACTCTTACTCTCAATCTCGATTATATTTTAATCCCAATATTTCAACTATAACTAGTATTCCGGTTTAATTTAAATGCACGCTAACTTAAAAGCATTTACCAAATATGATAATTTTGACATATTTGTATTTGAGTGTCCCTTTTTTTAAACTATGGAATCTAAGTCAAACAAGTAAGTTGGACGTACTAAAGGGAGGTTATTTGCACACTCACACAATTGATTGACACAATCAAATTATTAGTGTTTTGACATTTATACCTTTACAAAATAAAAATAAGTAAAACTGATATGAGTGTATAAATGTCAAGACAATTGCGAGAGTGTGCAAATCACTTCCCATTACTAAAAGTCTTAAAAACCGAAACGAATCAAATTATAGTGACATGTTTATTATATATGATAAGTTTATGAGTCGAGTTATTTAAAAACCAAACATTCCTCACATACCAAGAGACTCATCCCCACCATCCATCTAAAAAGAAATCAATGGTTGATATTAAAAGTATTTTAATATTTCACTCATTTTTTATAATTTAAATATCTCTTAAACCATTAATCTTTAAGCGAAAATAATTAAACCATCGCGACGAGCATTTAATTATCTTTCTATATATAGGCTATTTGATATATTTTCGACAATTTTTTTTTCGTTTTTTTCACGTTTTTTTTTTCGTGACCGAAAAAATCATATATAATATGTAATATCATATATGATTTTTTCGGCCACGAAAAAAAAAACGTAAAAAAAAATGAAAAAAAATTGTTGAAAAATAGCCTATCTATAGAAAGATAATTAAATGCTCGTCGTAACGGTATATTTTTTTTCGCTTAATGATTAACGGTTTGAAAGATATTAATATTTAAAAAAAAAAAGATGAAAATGAGTTTTTTAAATTGTTAGGATTAATCTTATCCATTAGATCAAATAAAGATAGAGGAAAGATGGATAATTGAGATTAGTCCCTTGATATGTAAAAAAAATTTGGTTCTCAAATAATCTTTTACCTAAGTTTATTTATTATACTATTGTTAAGCTTTACAAGTACTGATAGTGATATATGATAAGTTTATTTATTATTGTTAATCATCTTATATCCATTTTTTCAGTATTTTAGAGATTCATCTCACTCTTCCTTTCAATCCTGATTCGTACGTCAATTTCAATATAGCAATTATAACTATTTGAAGTTATAAAATTTCGTTATTATACACGAATCCGCATGTTATAATTTGAATGCACGGTGACTGTAAGGATTTACCAAATATGATAATTTTGACATATTCGTATTCGAGTGTCCCTTTTTCTAAACTATAGATTAATCTAATCTAAGTGGAACAAGTAAAGTAGAACATACTAAAAGTCTTAAATACAGAAACAAATCAAATTATAGTGACGTGTTTATTTATTATATGATAAGTTTATGTATTATTGTTAAGATTTACAAGTAGATGATTTTTTAATTAAGAGATAGTGATATATACCGGCCGAACCAACTAAGATTCGTATCAACATGAAAACATAAAACTTACCTATCGGCATCAGCTGCACATCCAGGAGATAATTCAGCACAGTTAGCACCAACATAACAATCATAGCACTCACAAACAGGTTCACCTTCGTATATCGAACCGTCAAGGTACGCTCTACCATGCCCCGAGCACGAGATAGATGCAACATATTCTGCTTCGGCTGCTGCCTTCGTACTCCAACTCAAACCAACACTCTCATCATCCTGCTTCTTGTCACCACCTACGTACAAATTTATGCTAAATAGTATATTGATTGTTATGGAAACTAACAAGCAAAATCCATAACAATAGTTTTTGGTTTTGCTCATTTTTTTTTAGATTTTTTTTCTTGTCTATGAAATTGGAGAAATGAAAGTCACGAACGTTATTATTTATGGTTAAATGCGATGTGGGTCCAACGACTTTAACAACGTACACCATTTTGGATATAAAATCTAAGGCATAAATACTTTAAATATTGTTGAATCATCACCTATAAAAAACTATGCGTGTATAGATTTTTCTTTGCAAGAATTAATACTTTTTATATGATACGTGCTCATTTAGCACATTGACACACTTGTGTCGTATCAAATCATTCGTAGCCGTTTATGTCATCAGTGACGATCATTATTGCTTTTTTAAAGCATCTAGTATGGCGGGTTTATAAAAAAGTCTAAAAGTAATGAAAACGTTTATATTTCATTTCAACTATAGTAGGCACAAGCTGAAGCGATTCTTCATGCATTAGTCACCTTGAGCTATATCGACATCGAGCAAACATGCCCCGTTGCGGGTGGTCTAAAGGGGGCCGGGTTTCAACTATTAAATTGCCATGTGGTTCACACACTTTACGATCTGCAAACAATAATTCATATCCACAGTTGTTAGTACATAAATTCACGTGACTATTACTAAAAGATATTTATATTAAAATATAAATAATGTCACCATCATATTTAGCTATTGGTGGTAAAGATTCAATAGATTCCAGAAGATGTGTCCCACACACATGACAATAACAATAGTGGTAAAAAAGAAAAAGTCAAAATCATTGGATGGTACCAACAAGGATAGTCTTGTCATTTACA
Source organism: Artemisia argyi (assembly GCA_030686995.1). NCBI lineage: Eukaryota > Viridiplantae > Streptophyta > Magnoliopsida > Asterales > Asteraceae > Artemisia > Artemisia argyi. Next base: position 180,204,888 of record CM060694.1, read on the forward strand.
GTACATACATTTTTTTTAGTCAGTATAATATTATAGTTAGTAATTTGATTCCGCAGTACTTACTTAAAAGGTAGTCCATGACAGTTTCAAATCGAGAACCCACACAGATCTCACCAAGGAGGAAAACCTTCCACGGAGAGACTCGAACTCGAGACCTCTTGCATATGGTAATACCTTCTGCCAAAGCAACTTAAAGAGACCTTAGTGGCCAACTGATTAGCCCAGTTGATTCATTTACTATATACAGTTGGTTCATTTGCATACACTAGGTAAAACATTTCATAGTGTCCAATAGTATTTTAACATTGAAAGTCTATCATAGTTCTATTTTTGGGCGAGCAATATTTGTTGGACCTTAAAGCTAGACAAGATAACACAACTTTAAGGCTTATATAGAGACTATAATCAATAGGAAGTTTCAAATTCTTGAACTTGTTACACAGGAAAGAATATAATACTACTACACTGGTTAATTTTCTTGGACGTAATTCATTGTCAAATAACCTTATCTAAAAAAGTCATAGTCAAATAAAGATTAGAAATCAATGAAAAGGGTTATCACTAGGCAATTAAGTTGGATGTTATATTTTCACAATTTGATAATATCAACTTCCTTCAAAATAATGACAACCACTAAACGAAGTAACTAATGAAGTTCAGAATTCAGTGAGCAAAGTAGAAACTTAAACATGACTAACTGTTACTATATCGATTAAGATTTTGTAATCTAAGGCTATTGGTAGTGGGACGGAAAAAATCGATCGAGCCCATCGGTCGATCGATAGTAATATCGATCGTTCCCATTGTGGGAAATCGATCGCCGGACATTGTGTTGCAAAATCGATCGAGTTGCCGACCGATATTCCACAAAACATTTACCACTTTTGAAAATAAAAGTAGCCGTTTGGTGTAAAAAAAAAAAACTGCGATTATTGACTGTCCAATTGGTATATCATGCATGTATAAACATTGTGAGTTTTTGCAGGTGGGCATGGTTCGGCTTGTAAGTTTTGAAAGATAAAGTTGGAATATCATGCATGTATAAACATTGTGAGTTTTGGAAGATAAAGTTGGAATATCAGGCTTGTAAGTTTAGGGGTGTCAAATGGGTCGACCCGACCCGACCCGAACCCGACCCGAACCCGATAATACCTTATAGGGTCGGGTTCATTCGGGTTCAATTCGGCTTATCGGGTCTATCGGGTCAACCCGACCAACCCGATAGCCTTATAGGGTCGGGTTAGGGTTATATTTTTCATACGTTATCGGGTTCGGGTTCAACCCGATAACCCGATAATTGTATAAGCCTTCCTCGTTCTTTTTTCATTCTAAGCCCAATAACACTTTAAAGTCCTATACCTGATATAGCATCACTGAGTTCACTGTTAGCTCAATTCCTACAAGCTTTGATTAACATGATCTTATTGGTGATTGACGAGTTCTAGAATGAATATTCTTATTGCATCAAACTTATTGTTGACAAAAAAAGAAAAAAAAAATCATCTTTTGAAAAAAGACGGCATATTGTTTTTCTTCTTGATGAACATTATTGCTCTTTCACATGTAATGCTAAATTTCACTGATATAAGTGCAACAAAGATGTAAGTGTCCACTTTCACTGATATAAATGGGAATATTGCTGAAATATAAACCCACCTATTTTCAATTAAATATACAGTTTCCATCCTACATATGATTATAGAAGAATTTATGAATAACTTTTGTTATTGTTTAGAATGTTGTTTATTACTTTTTGCTTCTTATTTCGCCTACTGTTGGATTTCTCATTCATCAAAGAGAAAGTTTTATACTCTTAATGTTTTTCTAACGAATTTACAAGTACTTTAATTTGCCTACTGTTGGATTTTTCATACAAATCAAAGAAAAATGTTTTATATTCTTCAAAAATTTTAATGAACTAAAAGAATTTGCAAGTGAAATGGCTTGATATTTTTTCTTTGTATAAAAATTATGCCAACCCGAATCGACCCGATAACATAACCCGATATAACCCGAACCCGATAAGACCCGAACCCGATAACCCGAACCCTTATAGGGTCGGGTTGCGGGTCATATTTTTTTAGTCCAAAACCCGATACAACCCGACCCGATACACCCGATAACCCGACCCGATAACACCCCTATGTAAGTTTTGTAAGTTTTGGAAGATAAACATTGTGAGTTTTTGCAGTTGAGAATATCATGCATGTATACATACTTGATCTTTTTCTCCAACACGTATTGGAAATGTATGCATGTATGTACACGTATTGGAAATGCATGCATGCATGTACACCTATAAATATCTATATTTTAAATGTTTGAATTAAAAAAAAAAAAAAAAAATGATGCAATATGGGTTGCCACTGTGATGAGAGAGATGAATATGGGTTGAAGAGAGAGAAAGCTGAGGTGGCAGCCGGAAAGATGATGCAATATGGGTTGCCACTGTGAGTAGCCTAAGTTCCGATACATACATGTGAATAGCAGTGTTGAGAATTTATGGTTTTTGAAAAATGATATCTGTTCTTATTTGTGGCTCCTAAAAATCTTCTTATCCATATTATCTACACATAAAAATAGGTGCGGAACCATGATTCTAAGTCATCAGTTAGGATTTTAAGTCATCAGTTGCATAATTCTTTTTTTACAAGTATAAAAGAAATAAAAATAAACTAAAAGTCATGATTCAATTAAAACTAATAAACAAATTAATAAAACATGTATACATTTAGACGTGTTACTTGACTAACTAAACAAGATATGTATTTATGTAAAACAAAATTTAAGTGCTTTTATACAAGGTAGGAGTATTCATGATAATATTCTATTGACTCAGGAGTTGTTAAAAGGGTATAACCGGAAAGGTGGATCTAAAAGATGTGCTTTGAAAATTGACATTGCCAAAGCTTATGTCACTGTAAGTTGGACATTTCTTAAAAGCATTCTTCTGAAGTTTGGTTTCCATACTGTAATGGTTGATTGGATCATTACTTGTGTATCTTCTTCTGCTTTCTCTATTTGCTTGAATGGAGAGGTTAATGGATATTTTAAAGGTGGAAGGGGTCTCAGGCAGGGAGATCCTATATCTCCATATCTTTTTACCCTGGTTATGGAAGTTTTTACTCTAATCATGGCTCATAAAATCAATCAAGCTCCCAAGTTCAAGTATCATGCAGGCTGTAAAGACTTAAAGTTGACTCATCTTTGCTTTGCTGATGATTTATTGGTTTTGTGTCATGGAAGTGGTGATTCAGTCAGTGTTATAAAGAATGCTTTGGAAGTTTTTAGTAAAGTTTCTGGATTGGTGGCTAATTTGGAGAAAAGTACTATCTTCTTTAGCAATGTGACAAGTGGAGAACAGAGAAGTATTATGAATATTGTACCTTTCAAAGTTGGAGTATTTCCTGTTAAATACCTTGGTGTTCCTTTAATTACTAAAAGATTGGGGAAAAGTGAATGCAAACATCTGTTGGATAAGGTCAAAACTAAAGTGAATGATTGGAAAAATAAGATGCTTTCTTATGCTGGCAGAGTTCAGCTAATTGCTTCTGTGTTAGGGTCTATGCAGATTTGTTGGGCTTCGGTCTTTCTTTTACCAAAATCAACAGTTAAAGATATTGAAAAAGTTCTTAAGGGTTTTCTGTGGTGGCAAGGTGAATTAGGAAGAGGAAAAGCTAAGATTGCTTGGAAAACCTTATGCAAGCCAAAGATGCAGGGAGGTCTTGGATTTAAAGATCTGGGTAAATGGAATGAAGTGCTTCTCACTAAACACATTTGGAACATTGCTGCTAATAAAGAAAGTCTATGGGTAAAATGGGTTCATATGATTAAGTTGAGAGGGATAAGTTTTTGGGAGGTGAATACTGAGTATAATGATAGTTGAAATTGGAAGAATCTTCTTGGGCTGAGAGACAAGGTTAAAAAGCATATTGAGTTCAAGATAGGTAATGGGAGGAAAGTTTCTGTTTGGAATGATAAATGGTGTGATATTGGTCCTCTTAGTCAGATCATTAGTAGAAGAGACATCTATGATGCAAGATTTAAAAGCAATGCTTCTGTATATGATATGGTTATTGATAATCAGTGGATTTGGAATGATGTGTGGGAATCTAAGTTTCGTGATGTTACTAAGATACCTGTTCCAGTGTTTAATGATAATGATGATAAAGTAGTATGGAGAAGTCAGAAAGGTCAGTTGAAAAATTACTCAACAAGACAGGTGTGGGAAGACTTTAGAGAAAATCAGCCTAATGTCAACTGGTTTAAAATTGTTTGGTTCTCACAATGCATTTCAAGTCATTCTTTTGTACTATGGATGGCCATTCTGGGTAGATTACAAACTCAAGATAGGTTATTTCAGTGGAATAATGATAGTAATATGAGATGCTCCTTATGTAGTCAATGTATGGATTCACATGATCATCTGTTCTTTCAATGTTCATTTGCTACTAGTGTTTGGGAGCTGATTAGAAGGAAGAGTTATATTCAATCATTAAGGTCTAATTGGAAGGATAATGTTGATTTAATGGCTGCTAAATCTTCTAATTCCATCAAAGATGTTGTGAGCAGGCTTATGTTTGGTTCTCTGGTCTACTTCATTTGGCAGGAAAGAAATAAAAGACAGTTCACAAGTGAAAAAAGAACTGCACAAAACATGGCAACTATTATTACTGAGTCTGTTCAATTGAGATTATCTGGACTTAAAGTTTTGAATTCTGCTAATGTTCAGTGTGTTGCAAAAGATTGGGAGGTCAAATTCAAGAATATTCAGGGTTGATAAAATGCAGAGGGCTAGTATCTTGGGGCTTTGCTATCCTCATGGAGTCAATTTTGATATCTGCATTCAAATCTCAAAGTCCTAACTCATCATAGATTTGATTCAAAAAAGGTTTTATCCTTTACTTCATAGTTTCTAATTCACTGGAACTTGGAGTATTTTAAGCATACTACACATGATGGCCTTGTATCTTGGTGGCTTATTGCTTATTTTGTTTATAATCATTCTCAGAATAAGTTTGCCTTTATTAGGAGCTTTCTCTGGAATGCTTTTATAAACATATGAGTTAATATTGTCCATCATAAAGTAGGTATCCATGTGTGTAGGGTAATGTATGCTTGGTGGGACAATGTATGATGCTAGAAATAGTGAGGAGTGAAAGATGAACCTACTTGGTCCTAGCAATACATTGTCCATAGGAGGTAAGGAGTGTTCCCCTCAAGGTGTGTGTTTCTAATGTTCTGAAGCCATTCTTTGAGATGGAAATGTAGGAACATTAGAAGAGCCCTTGACTGGTTGAGTGAATGGGTGGCTGTAGTCTGCATAATGATGCCTTATCATCCTCTCCTTTTGGTTATTGTGGATGCTGGTTGAATGATCAAATTGGATGATAGTAGGGAAATGTATATTGTGAGGCTATGGTCTTGGTGCAATTTAAGGGTGAATTGACAAGTATGCTATTCATGGGTTGATTGCTGCTTGGGCTGCTGCAAGTCTGAAGACTTCATATGAAGCAGCATGATTGAATTCTGTTGTATTAGATAGTATGTGCTCTATTGATTGACATATGTTCAGAATATATTGTTTGGGTTTAACTTTTTCTTTCACTGAATAGGTATGTCTATTGCAGTGGATGATGGTGTGTAAAAATTGTTTTGTTGATAATAATATATTTCACCCTTTTGCACCAAAAAAAAAATTTAAGACCAAATTCATTTAATTAAGAAAAATCAAAAAAAAAAAAAAAAAAAAAAAAAACATCAATCGAATTTCCGTGAACCGCATCTCCTTAAAATACATTCACAAGTCAGGATATATTGTATTCAAAAATGATTCCATTGGTTTATAAACATTGCGTTTCAATACTAATTCAACAAGGCACCAGTGGTCTAGTGGTAGAATAGTACCCTGCCACGGTACAGACCCGGGTTCGATTCCCGGCTGGTGCACTTATTTTTTTCTACATTTTACTGCAACCCAACTCTGCGTGTTTTGCGACTTCAGCAAAGAAAGTTTCAGCTGATTAGAGATCCGAGTTAACTAAGGTTCATGATTCGATAGTCCAACCAATACATGTTACTCGCTAACTTTCTCTTATTATTAGCTAGTTCTCAAATTGTTGACGGATGAGTGCAATATCGATCCCCATTTGTTCCTCTTAAGAATCTGGTCCAAACTTGAACGGTTAAAAAAAAGACTAACAGCACACGACATTGATAGTAAGATCATGAAAATCAGCACAGAAGTTCTACTGATCCACAATAACACACATCGAAATCGCCCAACATACAATACAACGACAATAGCTACAAAACCCTTTACTAAAACTACTCGTATAAGGGAACTTGTTATTTGAACTTTATATCTCTTTCACGTATAGGGACAACAAGTATATAAAAAGCAATAGTGCAAATAACATTTTCGTAAACCAGTTGAAGGTGAGTTATCTATGCTAAACTAATATGGATTACCACTATACAACACCAGATAAATAGTTTGAGGACAACCAATGATACGAGTAATAAAGTCCAAAAGATCCGGTCAACTCAACTCGGCAGCACGTTATAGCTTGTGCATGTTGCCCGCCAACATTTATCCTGCACACAACCGTAAATCAGTACAAGTGTCAATGTTCATTGTATATCTTCAAAATGATCGAGTGTAGGATTATAATATCACACATGACTAACCTCATAAACTTAAGCCTTTTATTCCACTATTTAACGCCGTTTCTGCAACCATGTGATCATTTTCAATCTCTGCAGTAGTGAATGTAAGGGCCTTTTGTAACTTTCTTTGAGAGAAAACTTCAACCTCTATCATGTACAATGCACTCACGGGCCTATGGTCCGATAGCCTAAGTTCAGACCGTCTGTAGCTCAACTGCCTTATTCCTTTCCCAAATGAAAGAATTCGGTCACACCTGAAATGAAGACATTATAACCACTTTTCTGTGTCGAGTTAAGAAGTATCATTATACTAGTGTAGCTTTAAGATGCATACCATGCTGGAGTTCGTCTTCCAACTTTATGATCCTCGCCACGGTATTTTCCAGAATTTTCCTCATATTTATAAGTTGGGGCAAAATCTAATACGCCTTCTGACCATCCATCAAATGCACGGCCTTTTCGTAGCTCCAAAATGAGCTGCCAGAAAAATTACGATATCTGTTTAGATACTTTGGTAACCAGTAACTGCAAAAACTCTGAGATTTATGTACCTTATAACTCAAAGTCCACAAATATTGTAACATCACGTTTCATATTGATCGTAAGTTGAAACTTTAAGCCACTAACAGGTCCTTAGTTAAGTGCTGAAGTAATTCTCGTTGTAGTTTTAATTTACTCGGAGCTTAATGTACATTATACAATTCATATTTGCTTGATATATTTATTAGTCATTCGGTTTGCACTAGAAACATCCGTACAATAAAGCAAAAACTGTAGAGTAGACAATAACTATATCAAAATTGCAAAGCAATAATACCAATGTACCTGATCACACTCTAACAAGCAGGGCCAATCCTTTTTGGAAATTAAATCGCGTGTCTTCTCATATGACAAATTGAGACGGTAATTGAGATCACCCAACCAGATAATTCGACTGGAAACATAAAACATTTAATTTGTAAGATGACCTTCAAACAATCATACAGATTATAGAATAAAGACTTTAACCAACCAAAGAAGGTTAAAGGTCTTATACTTACTCATGGCTCACTATCCTCTTGGATTTTGAAACTCCGTGAAACCGTGTTCTTTTATGTATTTCGTGAACATCAGCATTTCTTTTAACAGCATCAGTTTCCTTTTCACCGGACGTTAAGTGAGTGCAGATGAAACAGAAGACTGTCTGATATATTGACATGCTCACTGATATGGACCCCTGAAAGAGTGAGAAATTGTCGATTTGTATAAGAAAAGGTAACAAGACACACGGAGTGTTTCATATCAAATAAGACATACGCACCTTGTTACCAATGTAGCCCATTACACCAACACCAACAGCTGACACGTGTACATTTTGGATGTGCTTCCTCAAGCGTCTACGCACCCATACTGTGATAAATACACCAACCATTTGCTTGCTTACTATTCTCACATATGGGGGTCTTCTTTTCCGGTACATGGTAGATTCAAGGTCCCCAAGAAAAACTTCCTCTGGGATGACTCGATTGTCAACATTTATGTTTGAGTACTTAAAAGAAGCATACGTTCTAAAAGATTTAGTTACTTTAAACGATTTAGATGGTTTAAAAGATTTAACAGTTTTCAACGGGTTTGGTCTCTCAGATACAAACTGAGCCAGCAAATCCAACGGTGGCTCTGGCCAGCTCAACCCCATCCTTTCAGTCCCACTAAGCATCCGGTTCAACATTCTACCATTGACTGGAGGCTTTGGTGGTTTTACATTTTCTTCATTATCTTCAATTGAAAAGCCATTTACATTGTCAAGTGTTATTTGAGATGAGAACCGTTTCTCTAAGTCCCCTGCGGATGGCATACTTTTAAGCGTGCTCAAAATACCATTTTGCCCGTTTGGACCATCCAAGAGGTGATCAAAGTTGGTTTCATCATTGAACGGGTGAACTTCCTCCTCACCCTCACTATCACTTTCTAGTACTACTTCGTCTTCTATAACTGGAGCATCATCAGATGGCTTAAACCTTGATGGAGACGTAGGATTACTATAGCATTTAAATTTTTTTTCGGGTTGAACTTTATTAAGGGTATGACGAATGATGTTTTCCCATACTGGGACAGGACGGTTATCTTCTGCTCCAAAAATATTTCCAGCGTTCAAAGGAATCATCTCTTGAAAACTGTATTGGAATCAGACAAAATTACTGTTAACTTGAACTTCTGAGAACATTATCAAAGACTAAGGAAAAAAAAAAAAAAAAAAAAAGGTACCCAAGAACATATATGTCAGCAGGATTGCGAACGTCGATCACATCATCAATATTCAAATCTTCTGGCGGTAGTTTGCCTCCAACATTCCATGTATTAACAGATACTCTATCAACACAAACAAAATCATTAAAATAAGTAACATGAATCAACTAGTCTATTTGTGAATCGTGTTTAAGAAGGAAGATTAGCCTACTTGAGTTCTTTTGCGTCAATATATTGTGCTCTAAATGTCTCTGACTTTCGTCGTCTTAACCTCGGAAAAGCTCCTGAAGACCAAAGTTTTTACTAACCGTAAGTTTGCAAAAAAATATATAATTGTACTAAGATAAGTTTTAATCTCAAGTATATTCATTCACTATGTTATGCACTAATGAGAACCTATTTTCGCATGATTCTTTTGTCCCAAAAGAATATGAGTAACACTTCAAAGTTTTCTCATGCTAGTAATGACCAATAAAACAATATCATGAAGAGACCTGCCATAGTACTATAAAAGTGTCCCTTTGTTATCTTGGTTAGTCATTTCAATGGCCCTTAAACATTGAATAGTTCTTGATGACATCAAACTTTTCTGAGTGTGCACAATCATATATATGTCAGTCAATGCATGCAGGACTAATTTGGTAGCATTCACTAAAGATAAGTACAGTACACATCAGCACGTGGTTTCATACAGAAAATTCATAGACCAATAAAGAGAGAGTTTTAAGACATCTGTAAATGTGCTTAAATGTGTTAACTAATTCATATGGACCTATTTTGGTAGCTTTTGTTTAAAGACAAGCAAAGCACATGGTCTCTTAGTCAAGAAATTAAAGCATCCTATACTAGCAACAGGTTACGGAGAAAATAATAACAAAGTGTCAATCGAGCTAAAAAAACAGATTTGCAACTAGTAAGACGTGACGATAGCAATTGTATATATTTCATTAGAAGCAAAGTCGTTAAGAACAAAGTGTATATGCTTACCTTTGGGATCATTCTGATTCTTATCTCCTACTTTATCCTTGAAACGCGATTCTTTTGCCCAGTCAAATGTTTCTTCTGTTTAAACCATATCATACATATCAAATCAAAACAACAAACTAGTACCGACACATTCCAAAACAAAACAAAAAAGTTGGATAATGAAAATGGCCTTTTTTTTTATCTTTTTTTTTTTTTTTTTTTTTTTTTTTTATATAATCTTGCATATGCTACCATTTTAACGTACAAGGCGTTGAGAACTCGCGGAATATACCTTTGTCTTGTCAAAAGTTTTTTTTTTACAATAAAAATATTAATTATTGAACTTACCTCAAATGCAAAATAGTCATCTAAAGCAAAGACTCGACTCAAGGATACTTAAGTTATTGCATAAATTAGTAAATTGTTACTACTACAATGAAAAGGAAAGCTTTGTGCAAAGCTTTCTATAAAAAGCTTGCAGGATAGAAGCTCAACCCTGAAGCGGTCACGTCTAAAGGACGGAGCTTGAACAAAATATTTTGGGGGGCCAACGTAATTTCAACATAGAAGAATTTTTTTGTATGCATAAAGCATCGACGATACAAAGTTTTTAGTATTGTAAACCAAATACACCAACGTAAGTTAGCACATTGAACCCAATATACTCGATAGACTCGATCATCTAAAATCAAATTTGAATCTAACCAAGTAAAGAAAACAAGTAGAGAACAATGATTTGAGAATATAAGAATTTACACAAATCATGGGCATCTATAAAACTAATATGATTGTAGCATATCAAACCAGTGCATGTGGAAATCTTTCATATAGAGTAAAAAGTAAACGGGTGCTATATTGGTTGATAAATATTGTTTCCAAATTATTTGAAAGGGCTATAAAGCATAGTATAGTGATTTTTTATTACTCTAATAGTCTTGGGTACCATGGCATTTACTCACGCATTTACTCGAGCCAAATGCTATGTGTTACCAAAAATGGCACCGCCAATGGCATGCCACGATACCTCTCCCCCCCCCCCCCCCCCCCCCCCCCCCCAAAAGTATTCTCACGCCACATAAGTGGCTTACTTTTTTTAATGAGTTTTGCGTGTTGGTGTTATGTTTTAATTGGGTATGGTAAGGCTTTTAATGACATGTTACGAAGATGAGGTATATTTAATCTATGAGTGTTAAAAGTGACATGATGACACTAAAAAACTGGATTTGACATGCCACGGTAACACTCTTAGAAAATTTACATTAGCAACACAATTTTTGGGGGGGCCATGACCCCTTCATGTCCTTGCAATCTTCCGTGACTAACTCCTAAAAAGAAAAGTCTTCAACTAGTTTAACTTCATGTGGCGATGAAGCTAAAAGGTCGGAAAACATGGTTACCCCTCGAAACATCAACCTAGCTAAAAAATCATTCAGTGAAAACCTAATAACCTATAGCATATGTTAAACACACATGTCATTTTTAGGTTGATATTTGTAAAGTAAAGTGGTGAGGTTTTCCTTATTCAGATTATCCGGGAGGGCCACCTATCTACTCCCACAACCATTTCTGACCCCTTTTCTAGTGAGGTTTGAACGCTAGACCTCAAGACATAAAAGTATAATAAAAAAAAAATAAAGTAGTGATACTATAGATATACCTTCACCGTCGGATTCATAGGGACTATTTTTATCATCCTGAGGATCAGCAGTATATTCATTGCTTTTAGAAGCACGATTTAACCACTTTCTTATAACCCCTCTAGGCCACAAAGTCTGCTGCACCAAATCATAAAAAATATATATACATAAATCTAGCTAGCTCAACACTAATAAGTAGAACATACAATATATGAAAAATTAGTAAGAAGAAGAAAAAAATGTACGTACCTCATGAGGTTGAGTGGGTGGATGTTGTTGTTTGTGATCCATTGAAGAAGAAAATCTGAATAATAAGTTATATGAGAAGAGACAAAGAAGAGAGAATGAATGAAAGATATTTGGTGAGGGAAAGTAGAAGGTGATGATATGATGTTTTTGATCAAACAAACAACTTCTTGCTTGCTACTACTAATACTTTTTGCTTTTCAAAGTACATCCCTATTACCCATGGCCATTACTTTCTTTTCTTTCATTTCATACCCTTATAATATCACATCATCTTTTTTTTATGGGTTTTTCTATCTTGTGCCTTAAGACAGAAGATAAGAAGAACAAAAAATACTAAAAGACACACATAAAATACATATTTTATAGACGTCTAAATCTATTTTTAAGGGTCCATCGTACTTTTTGTACTTCTTATCTTGTGCCCTAGGGCACAAGATAAAAAAACTGAACTAATTATGATAATCAAATTATGTCTTTACAGGATCACAAATATAAAACTGCAAACATGAGTTACTATTATATGAAAATAAATATAACATGTTTAGGTGAAAATTTTCAAAATTTGCTATTTGTTACATGTTGATGATAATATATTAGTTAACATTTTCATTTAAAAAAAGGTATATATACGTAAAAGATTATTTAGTATTTTACTATTTAAAATTCAACATATGATTATACCTGTTTGTGAAAAGAACTTTTACACATTGTTATAATGCAACGATTTGTGATAATTATTCATTGTTTTTCTCTTTAAAATTTTAGTAATGATATGAAATAGAAAAAAATAATTAAAAAACACCCATTTGTTTTAAATTGATTTAATAAAAATACACAACATATCAAAAATCACACATGTATGTTTTACAACAAATGCATCCGCTTATTATATTTTAAATTAAACACCCACATCTCAAACATTTCATCGTTGAATTTAAACCTACACTTAGATGGGGAAAAAATAGATATTGGTATATAATGATAGAAAAATAAAAGATAGAAATTATATAATTTATTAAAACAAAAATTATTATAAGCTAATGCAGAAACTATAAATAAAATAAATTATTTTCTTATTGTTTAGGTAAGAAAATTATTTGGGTCCATCCTCTATTAATGGAATTGATTATGGAGATTGAAAGTCTTTGTAATGTTTTGTTAGTTTGTTAACCTATTGCTTTCTTTCCAAAGAAAAATTGTTTAGATAGGAAAAAAAATAGAGTGAAAACTAGATGTAACGTATGCTCTAATACGATCAATGTGATAGAGAATTTAAATTATTTGTATAATTTTGGAGTGATAATGATTCCTAAAGGTAAAGTTAAAAGAATATTTCTACCATAGGGCAAAAGTAGTGATGGCCAAAATATAAACAGATTGTCACTTTGTTTTAGCCGATCGATTTATACCCGAATCGTATATGTTGGTAAAAGGCGCATGAGCTCTCTTTTTGACTAATGCGGACACGGGGTTCTCGTCATGAAAGAAGTAATAAAGAAAAGTATCGAGTCACCCCGCTCACGTTAGTATTATACATATTCTTGGGTTGCGCCGAGTCAAATTTTGTCTCACATTGCTTCACTTTTTATATTGTTATGTGAATTATAAAATCTTGATAATATATCGAAAGTATTGCAATATCAGACTTATTTTGATCGTGTTTTGAAAACCTTTCTATTGATATTTTTCTGAAAATTAAATATTTCGTTTTATTTCCGTAAAAGTCAAATTAAAATAGCTCGTAAATTCTTTGTCATTAACTAATATTTAGAGGGTTAAAACTAAATTTCCATTAAATGTGAATTGTTTTGCACCCACAGTTGTGGAACCCTGTTTTTTATTTCCCTCACAAATTGTAACCTGCCATTTTTTAAATAATATTTTCGTAGTTACTGGTAAAAAGTTAGTCCATAATTGCATTTATATTCATATAATATTAGATATAAATGCCTACGTATAAAGTTATAAGGATTTTTCTAACTTGTGCCTTAGGGGCACAAGTTAAGCACACTACAAGACAGAGGAACCCTACAGAAAAGGACACAGGGATCCACAGAAAAGTACAATTTCGTGGATCCCTATGTCTTTTTTTGTGGGACCCCGCTGTCTTTTAATGGGCTTAACTTATACCCTTAAGGCACAAGTTAGACAAACCCAAGTTATAAACCCTTGACAAAGTTTTTTCCCTAGTCAAAGTTGGACGGGCAACTTATTAATACGTATGGTGTCATGTCTATATCTCCAAATTAAAAATATGTTGTTACAATCTAGCTTATGGTAGATAAATTTTACAAGGAGTAATTAATTGCTAACACCCTCACCTAGCTATACATTTAGCTCTAAGAAAAAAGTTTGCTGCCCATGCATGAAAAGTGATCTTTGACACGTTGCAGATAAGGAGACAATGTATCACGTTGGCCAGTCTGACTATTAAAAAAATATTTACTAGAGAATATTATACTACCAAGATGAAAAAAGGAATTTATATAATGAAACTTTTTGAGTGACATTTTTCTTGGATTTTAGCACCCTTCCTAATCTAGCAATTCTTCGAATGCCCCCAGACCAACTTTTTTAAACAAGCATCCATAAATAGTAAAAGCATTCATGTATTTAACCATTTAATATGTCGTATGAAATGATTCATCACTAGTGACTAGCTAGTGTACATCATGTGTTCCTCTATGTAGGAGTATATATATAGGTCATGACTCACACATGCATGTCTGAATAGACTATAAAATATCTTCTTCTTTCACAATTTACATTTCTTATTTTATGGAAAAATCACAACAAAACCCAAATGTGTATGCAAGTGATGGACCACTCGTCTAGTTCTAAGACCACCGATCAAAACAAAGATCGTCTTCGTCTTTGCTAGCACTAGTTAAATGCGTTGTTCTTATTACGGAGGGACCACGAGGACGTGTCTTGCATAGAAAATTTGCAAGACTCAGTTTTGGCCAAGACCGAGTGGGCGAGTGTGTGTGTGTTTTTTGGTGGGTATATCAATATATATGTGAATTGTGATATTTATTTCTATCAATGTATTGCATATGTGACCTTATCGTGTGTAAGGCAATTAGTAGGTTGTGACTTTCTTTTGATAGGTAACCGGCTAAATTGTCCAAGACAAAAACAAGGTGTATGATATGACCTTCTTTTGTACGCAAACAAAATAATTAATGGTTACAAACAAAATATAAATATCACCAATATTGGGCACTCGATCAAAACTCATGATAGATAGATACCACAACCATGTCCAATCAATACATAAACAAAGAAGCACGTCGGTAACGCAACGAAGAGAAGTAGTTTACTTGCTTCGCACAATATTCATAAGGTGACCAAAGTTTTGTTAGAAAATTATTTACCACGTCCTATATTTTGTCTTAAGTACAACATTGTAATGAAAAAGTTTTCAAGATTTTATAGCAAACATTATTGTAGTTATGAAATTTGAAGTATTATTTAACAATAATTTAAGTTAAAATTAAATTGTTGGTAGTGATAGTATGGGTACACCAAAACTTATATGATCTTGTAATAGGTTTATTTAAAGAGTAAATTACCAAAACGAACATTTTATGCAACTAGTTTTCGAAAATAAACCTCGCCTATAAAATTATCCAAAATGAACATCTTATATATTATCCATTAGATCTAGTACTAATTTTGTTTCTAACCGTTAGATCTACTCAAAGAAATAGTAGGCGAGGTGCACGCGAGGCAGAAAGACAAGGGTGTTTAGGGCGAGTTGTATGCGAGGTTCAAGCGAGGTGATATTTCAGGCGAGGTGTAGGCGAGATGTACGCGAGGTGAATTGAATTGTGTTATCATGCGAGGACACAGGCGAGGTGACATGCGAGGTGCTACGCGAGGGTATTTCAGGAGGCGAGGGTCTAGGCGAGGGTATTTCGGGTGAGGTTCTAGGCGAGGGTATACGCGAGGCAAAGGCGAATTTTAGGTGACGAAATGGTGTGGACTGAAGTTATAAGCAGGAGCTAGGCGAGGGTCTCGGCGAATTGGGTGTGGTCTAGGCGAGATTATACGCGAATTGTGTGTGGTTTAAGCGAGTGCTGGGCGAGGTGAGGGTTTCAGGCGAGGTGAGGGGCGAGTCAAAATTGTCTTGGGCGAGGATCTGCGCGAGATGGGTTAATTCATGGAGTTGAATTGTCTTGGGCGAGGTCCATGCGAGTATTTTGGGCGAGGTACATGTGAGCTTGTGGATATGGGCGAGGTTCATGCGAATACACGGGCGAGGTACATTTAATGTTTGGTTTAGTGTTTGTGAGGTTCGAGAAGAAAGAATAAAGAAACATGGAGTATACTCCGTATGAGGAAATGAGGAATAAAATAAAAGGAAGTGGATCTATGTTGAAAAAATCCAAGGGTTTGTTTGTCGATGATAGAAAGAAATACGATTTGTTAAAGTGGTCACGTGACCATTTAATATTTCATTTGAATAAATCAATGGTTGGCATATCTACGTGTTCGTACAGTATGTTAGAATAATGTTAGTAGTTTTTTGAGGTTAAAAGAAATGGGATTCAACTGAATGCTAAGAGTAAATATTCACAATATACAACTTTACTGTAGGGCGAATCTTATTGCTTTGAGGCGATGATGTGAGCGAATAAAAAGTGAAAATGTTGATTGTGACATATTTTGGTCACTTTGGTAAACCATGTAAAAAAAGTCCATTCTCGTAAAATCACTTAATACAAAGTCTATTCTCGTAATTGGGTTTTATTTAAATATGTGAAGCATTGTAATTGGCCGGTATGGACAAGGAATAATGAGACAGTATAGGAGACTACTATTTCAATGCTAAATATATAATAGTAAGATAATATTGGTTAGAATGTATAGGAGAATAAATTATGCGATCATCGGTGGGCGACATGTTATGGTATTTATTTTTAGTTGTTTATAAAACTAAACAAAACCAAGGGTCCTATTAATAATTAAGCACAGGGACTTGTGATGTTATTCATGACTCTGGACAATGATGGGGCTTGTTCGGCAAAATGTACTCCATTGAAAAATCCGTTTAGACAACGACAACTGTTAGGGTTGTGGTTTCGTGTAAGAAATTGATTGGTCCGTGCAGCAATGAATTATTTGTGCCGTTTTTATTTTTCTCGGGATTGTTAAGTCTAAAACTTAGTATGGTCTGGTTTGGTTATCTTTGTGATGGTTGTTGAAGCGTCGTATGTATCGATACATAATTATATAAAATTTATATATCAAAACTCAACATGGCCGGTTTTGAGGTTGGTGATGGGAAAAATGGTCATCCCATCTCTGGCCCCATCCCTGTTTCTTAAATCAGGGATTCCCCATTTCCATACCTGGTCAACTCGGGAATTTTCCAATCATCCAGGTTTCGGTATCGGATTTTTCATTGGGTGCGGGTTGTTTGGCAGCCATTAGCAAAAAAAACCTTTTGGGAAAAAAAAAAAACTACACAGTATTAGAGAATGTTTTTTTGATTATGCATTTAAAAAGTTTTGAGAGCACGCCACAAGAGTCCAAAGGTATCCACTAACCCTCCGGACCCCTTCTTACATTACATGGTGTATGTATATATGTCCAACAGATTAAAGTAAAATGTTACTACTAGTCAAAGTAAATAAATGAAGGCCTGCATGGTATAAATCTTATTAATGTACATTCTAATATTATTAACTAGATTATGGAATGTGCTGTTCCAAAAAAATAAACAATCGTGGATGCACAAACGCTTGTCTTAATTGTGTTGTTAATTAGTTAAATCTATAGTTTGTCACCTAAGTATTATATTATTGTATTATGTTTGTTATGTCATGTACATTAGAGAGTTAATTTACTCTTATTTTTGTTTTGCACACTTAATCAGTTACATGGTGTTTATTTTATTTGTTTATTGACGTGTGCAAGTCATCTCCGAATAAAAGACAACAGATGTATACAGCTCTGATAATTATAGCCATACATGTGTCATTATAGCTGTGTTGTTGGTACTAATTCCAGCAACAAGCTATAAAAACAGGGTTTTAAAACGCATATATAGATCTTTGAACGTTGATTATAAATTTAATTTAATCATGGAAGGATGAACATACCTTTTTCTGCCATGCATGTTTTCTTGGTTTGTTTCCTTTTTTGGATGGTGATCTTCAAGTATGAACTTCAATATCTTTGACTCTTACTACAAATTTGTCTTCCAACTAAGTTTGAAAAAAGATTAACACACTTTGTGTATTGGTTGAAGAAGAAGAAAATTGAAAAAGGGAGAAAATGGATACAAGTGTTCTAGATGTTGCATTTGGAATGAATGAAGAAGTATTTATATGGGCATATTTTTCTCCTAGGACTATAATAATTATTCATTTTAGACTTATGCATGTTAAAGTCCAGCTCGAGTTCACATTCAATTATAAAGTCGCAAATCTTTGATTTTCTTGTTGGGTAGTACTATTGGTACCCCAATTAACCCGTTACCTTCTTGTTTAATTAGATTAATAATTCACTGATAATAAACGCAAATATGAGCGTCAACTCAGCGTCATATCAACTTTTAAACACCACCAATAATAAAACAAAAAAAATCACAACAAGAAAAAAAATAGAAAAAGAAGTCGGTCTTGTGGTCGACCACATGACGCGTCATTTTTAAGACCAACAAGTCATTTTGTTCCAAAGACGCGTCCTTATAATATTTTTAGATAATCTTTTCAAATGAACAACGTCCATGATTTTTTTTTTCACGATTTCGTATACGAGCCATACATATTGTATATGCCCAAGTAATGGTATGTAGTGAACGAACGATAACCATGCATCTCGAGAAAGTGATACTCATGTACATATTAGGTAGTCGATGATCGAAACAAGTATACAACCTGTTGGCGAAAGTGACATAACCACGAGTATACAATTTTCATGCAATGTTGCCCAATGTCTTTGTGATACCACATTAATTATAATTTGGTTTATTATAAAACCGACAAAAGAAATCACAATATGTTGTTCAAATCCATTTCTTTTTTGGGAAGATACAGTAATCTAATTACTTTTATTAGATATATAGTAAACTACAAAAATCGTCCATGTGGTTTGGCAAAACTGTAAGTGCAATTTTTTGTCTTTTCGAAAATGCAATTACCGTCTTATGAGAAGCTTTAAAATGTTAAATGATCAAATTACCGTTGTCTTCAGACCCCTTATTTATTTACTTGAATTTATCTTTATTTTCTCAAATAAATTCATCACAATCATCTATCTAATGAAAAACCAACACAAACTTTCGGCCACCCATAACACGATAAAAACATCAAGAACATACCGAACTATCATCATAACAAAACTCCAAACAAAAATCAAATATAAAAGATTTTACTTATTATTTTTTTGAACGGCATTTTATTTATAAAAGAAATTATTACTAACAAAAGCTTAACGAATGAAATTTTTTGAAACAAAAATCGTCATCTAAACCTTAATTATTTCTATGTGTTTTTTAGTTCTAGTGTTCATGTAAATGTGTCATTTGTTGAAGATGACTCATTTATTGCAACTCTATTTTTTTCTAAAAGGACGGCCGTAAGTCACTGCACTTTCAAAAGTCAGACACTCTGCAATGTCAAATAAGTGAGACGATTATTGCGATCTGCTCTTATATATAATAATAATTGCTGTACGGACTAACATGATGATTGTTCCATTTTTCATTTATACATGTAGTGATCACTATCATGGTCCCGATTAGTAGCTAGTAAAGATACGCAACGAAATGAGATTGAATATCTTCAAGTCTAGGACGTAACCTAAAATTTGTAATACGTGATTGATTAATGTGAGACTACATATGTTCTAATTTGCAGAGAGCAGGGACGGAGCCACGAATTAGGAATAAGGGGGGCCGAAATTTTTTTTTCAAGCTAACAAAGTAATTTAACTAAAGGTTAGGGGGGTCATTTGCCTATAGTTGCGTCATATGCTTAAATTTTATAAGGTAATAGCAAAGCGATTGGGCGTATTGGAGGGGGCCGAACACCCCCTGGCTCCCCCACTGTCTCCGTCTCTGGCAGAGAGGACATGCTGCATGCACATGATAAACCGGCATAATCATGCGCATGCATGCGCATATCTTCTGCCTTAAGTACGCATGTTCGAATGTAACCCATGATCACCATGCAATGTCACGTACTTTCGTGATAAGTTGTCGATTATAAATTAAATGAAGGTAAGTAAGTAACTAAAATATAAGGAATAATAAGAATGAGATCGAATGTATGCTTGACATGACCGAGAATGAATTATGGGATCGGTGGGTGGGAGATATGTTATTTTATAGAACAAAAGAAAACAAAATAAAGGGGATAAATATTAAATAATATAATTAACGAACCGACGACTTGTGATTATATTCACGACGGTGCACAATGATGGGCCCATCGGCAAACACTGCAATATACAGAGTGAGAATGTAGTGTCACTTTGACTAATATTCTGTCCTCTAGAAATCGACGTTACCTGTAAAGGTAAACATATATATACTCGGGACTTGTTCTTCATAGCTATGTTGAAAAATCCGTTTAGACAATGACAATTCTTGCTGTTTGTGGTTTCATGTAACAAATTCATTGGTCAGCCCATATTGAATTATTTTTTATTTTTCTAGGGATTGTTAAGTCGGTTGACAAATGACACTAGAGATGTCAACGGGGTTGGGGAATAGTTTTGGTTCCCCATCTCTATCCGATCTCTGTCGTGGTATCAGAGATCATCATAATAAAGTCTTGAGGATTTTTCTAATTTTCAAAAAATTAAGAGAAATGTTATTTGTTTCTATATTTGCATGCAAAATCACAAATTAAGAAAGATGGTTTTGTTATCTTTGTGATGGTAGTTTTTTAATCCAACTGCATAAATAAGATTTTGTTTAATTCGGTGTTTATTACTAACCAAAAGTAATCTTATAAGCTTCTTTAATTTAAGTAGTTTTAATATTTGTAGAATATTTAAATATTAAACAAGAGTGTATAAAACGGTAAGGCGGGGTGTAATGGGGTGAATGAAGGAGAGGTGAAGATAAAGGAGCGTGATATCGTAACGGAGGTGAGGCGAAGGAGTGGTGATGAACGAATTTTGGGTTGTTGGGTGAAGCAGTGCACAACACAAAGGAAGTACGTCACTTATTATTACTCTCTCCGTTTTATATTAAATGTTCATTTTTGTTTTTTCAAGGCTTTTTTTTTTTTTTTTTTTTTTTTTTTTTATATTAACTTTAAATATTTTTGCTTATGTTATATAGTTGATAAAAACAATATGAAGTGAAAAATCCATTTAAAACTTAATGGTATTCATATATTTTATATCAAGTGTTATATAACACAAACGAATCTTAACCCTACATCCTAAAATATACATGTCATCTTGAGACACTCACTAAAGAATCTCAACCCTACATCCTAAACTATACATGTGAAGTTAAAAAGCAATTTCATAGTTAAAACTATTTTAGATGGTGTATTTTCTTTTAAACAAAGTTAAGGGTGGCGTTGTGATTGTATAGTAATCCATAACGAACATATCACACGAACATACCACACTTAAGCACAAATTTCTTTCCGTGATCTGCACAACCAAATCGACCCAAAAGTTTGCTGGCCATCCATGCATGAAAAGTGATGGGTGTAGTGATCTTTGACACGTTGCAGATAAGGAGACATGTGAAGAATGTATCACTTTGGCCAGTCTTAATATTAAACAAATATTTACTAGCAGTAGAATATTATGACAAGATAAAAAGTATATTTATTTATATAATGCAAACTTTTTGAGTAACATTTTTCTTGGATTTTAGCACCCTTCCTAATCCAGTAATTATTCGATAGCCCCCAGACCTACTTTTCGAACAAAGATCCATAAATAGTAAAATCATTCATGTATTTTAAGCATTTAATATGTCTTATGAAATGATTTATCATGTGTACTATACTAGTGTCTAGTGTACATCATATAGATACCTACATTTACATACCTATGTATATAGGTCTTGACTCACATAGATGCATTTCTGATTAGACTTTAAAATATCTTCTTCTTTCACATTTTACATTTCTTTCTTTTTTTTTAAAAAAAAAAAAAATCACAACAAAAACTAAATGTGTAGGCAAGTGATGGACCACTTTAGTAATTGACCACCCATAATACTACCTCCGTCTCAAAATTATTATCCACATTTTTTTTGATGTCTCAAAATATTTATCCACTTTCTTTTTTAAGTAAAAACTAGAAAATATATTAAGAGAATATTTTATTGAGTGGTTGATATTTATGGTTGATATTTATAAGGGTCTTATTTTATTAAACTTTGCAACTTCTCTATCATTACAATTAATTTGAGACGGAGAGAGTAACAAAACAAAGGCCGCGTCTTCGTTTTTGTGGCACTAGTTAAAGGTTCTTATTACGGAAGGACCACAAGGACGTGTCTTGCATAGAAATTTTCAAGACCCGATTTTGGCCAAGATTGAGTGGTGAGCGTGTGTTTTCTAGTGGGGTATATATGTATACGGAGTATATGTTTAAGTAAGTTATATTTTGATAGAGATATCTACTCACATAAAAAGCATAAGGTAATTAAAATATATCTTTTACCATTAGATTCCCATTATACCCTCAATCACATAACTAAACAAATTCACATTTTAAGTCAAGATCTATGCTAATGTCGGTATACCACCATCAAGTCCCCTTAGATGGTTTTGTTACAATATCGACTACTGGTGTGAACTGTGATATTTATTTCTATGACTTTCTTTTTATAGGTAACCGATTAAAGACAAAAACAAGAAATATGATATGACCTTCTTTTGTACACAAACAAAAATAATAAATGGTTACCAAACGAAATATATATATATCACCAATGGGTTGCACTCAAAAACTCACGATAGATAGATACAACCATGACCAACCAATACACAAACAAAGAAGCAAGTCGGTAACGTAACGAAATTGTGTTGAAAATAATTAGAAATTATTTACAACATTTTAAAGCAAACATAATTGAATAAATCAAGTATAATGTAATTGTACTTATGCAATTTGAAGTATTATTTAACTGTAATTTAAGTTAAAAATTGTTAGGTGATGATAGAGGTAAATGAGTATGTGAGCATTTAGAGGTAAATATTATCCGAATGTAACCCATCACCAGGGACAAAGCTAGGGGTTTCCGAGGGTGTCTGGGAACCTTATGGGTTTTTTGATGTAGTGTTAATTTTTGAAAAAACACATATTTTTCCTAAATGGTTATGTGTTTCCAGTATTACGGTTCAAAAGATTTATGCACCGGGTTATATTTGGTCCTGGCTCCGTCCCTGCTCATCACCATGCATGTCACTTTCAGGATAATAAGAATGAGACAGCATAGGGGGAGGGGACTATTTCGATGCTAAATATAATAGTTGAGATCGAATGTATGCTTGACGAGACCAATCGAGAATAAATAATGCGATCGCGGTGGGTGATATGTTATTATTTTATAAAAACGAAAGAAAACAAAATAAAGGGGACCTATGAATGATACAGTATATAATTAACGAACACGACGACTTGTGATTATTCATGACGGTGGACAATGATGGGTCCATCGGCAAACACTGCATGCATTACAGAAGGAGCATGTAGTGTCATTAATTTTGACTAATATTCTGTCCTTTAGAAATCGACGTTACCTGTAAAGGTAACATCTATACTCGGGACTTGTTCTTCATAGCTACGTTGAAAAATCTGTTTAGACAATGACAACTCTTGCTGTTTGTGGTTTCATGTAACAAGTTCATTGGTCCGGCACATTCAATTATTTGCGGCCTTTTCAGTTTTCTCAGGATTGTTTAGTCAGTTTGACAAATCATATATACTAGGGACGTCAACGGGGCTGGGGAATAGTTTTTGTTCCCCATCCCATTTCCGTTGGGCATAGAGAATCCTCGTCGAATTTTGAGGATGTATATTGTGTAGTACGTTTGTATAAAGTGAGTTATTTTTATATGGGTTTGTTAGTTGGTGACCATTACGGGTGAAAGGTGAAGGTAAAGTGTTGCGTTAAAAAACTGATGTGGAGGTGAGAGTCACGTGACCATTACACCTAGCCTAACATCATGCGTAAGTATATGTATCGATGTATATTTATGTTAAATTTAAATATCTAACCTTAACATGGCCGGGTTTGGGGTCGGTGATGGGGAAAAATTGTCATCTCATCCATGCCCCTTTCCCCGTTTCTTAAATCGAGGATTCCCCATCCTTATGCTTAGGTCAACTCGATAATTCTCCAGTCTATCCAAAAACTAAACACTACTAGAGAATATGGATCTTGAATATGCATTTAAAAAATTTTGAGATACTTTACACAAAGTTTGGAGCACGCCACAAGAGTCCAAAGTGTCCACTAACCCTCCGGACCCCTTCTTACATGGTGCACGTATATATCGAACAGCACAAATGCTAATTAACGTTAACTGGCTTCTTATCATTTGTTCATGAATAAACAAAAGTTTGAGGTATCATTTGGCAAACAAACTTAACAAACACTCTGTACTATAATTTTATTAAATACATTGGTTTAAATCTTATTTATGTACATTCTAATATTGTTTAATAGATAATGGAATGTGTTGTTCCCAAAATATATATATATATATATATATATATATATATATATATATGTATATATATATATATATATATATATATATATATATATATATATATATATATATATATATATATATATATATATATATACACAATCGTGGATGCAAGTACGTTTGTCGTAATTGTGTTAGTTAGTTAAATGTATACTTTGTCACCTAATTATTAGTATATTATATCATATGGAGTAAATTAATATTAATGTTTGTTATGTCTTGCACTCCTGTTTTATTTGCACATTTACATGATGTTTATTCTATTTGTTTAATGAAGTGTGCAAATCATCTCCTTATAAGACATTAGATTAATGCAACTCTAATGATCATACCCATACACATGTGTCATTATAGCCGTGTTGTTGGTACTAATTCTAACAACAAGCTATAATGACAGGGTTTAAAGCACATGTATAAATCTAGAACATTGATTATAAATTTAATTAAATCACCGTCGATCAAGTTTTGTTAATATGCACATATGTAGGAAGGATGAACATACCTTTTTTTGCCCCGCATGTTTTCTTGGTTTATTTCCTCTTTTGGACTTCTTCAAAGTAATTACTTCAATATCTTTGAGTCTTATTACAAATTTGTATATTGGTTGAACTTGAAGAAGAAGAAAAGGATAAAGGGAGAAAATGGATACAAGTGTTGTGGATGTTGCATTTGGAAATGAATGAAGTATTTATATAGGCATATTTTTCCCCTAGGACTACAATAATTAGTGATTTTAGACTTATACATATTAAATGACTTGTACCATCTTCTATGTGATTTGTATATGAGTTAGAAACCCTGTATTGTCACTTAAGGTCCACCTTGAGTTCACATTCAATTATGAAGTCCCAAATGTTTGCTTTTCTTGTTGAATAATATTCTTGGTACCCTTCTTACCTTCTTGTTTAATTTGCTTAATAATACATTGCTTGCAAGAATACCTTCTCAGTGCAATAAATAAGTATTGATTGCTTACCTTGTTGGAAATATTGAAATATTTATAAATTTCTATATCATATCATATTTCATATATATCGAGTTTATAAAAAGTGTTATAGCAGATAATGAAATTAAGTCAAGAAACTATTTTGGCATGTAATTATTTTTTTTTATTGCAAAAAAAAAAAAAAAAAACCTTTTTTCGTCATAGTTAAATACAAAAAAGGTGCACACGTTGCGCCTTAGCAGGTTTTATCGCGCTTTTTCACGCCTCATCTCAAGCCACGCTTAAAGCCGACGCCTTGGTCTATTGCGTAATGTAGAGGTCACGCCTCACACCTTGACAACGCCATGGTGCGCTTTTTAAAACCCTGGTTAATATCAGTATACCACCATCTAGCCCCCTTAGATGGTTTTGTTACAAGATCGACTACTAGTGTGAATTGTGATATTTATTTCTGTCAATGTATTGCAGCAATTAGTAGGTTATGAATTTCTTTTGATAGGTAACCTGCTATTCTTGACAAAAACAAGGAGTATGATATGACTTTCTTTTGTACACAAGCTAGCAAAATAATAAATGGTTATCAAACAAAAAATATATATCACCAATGGGCTGCACTCAAAACTCATGACAGACAGATACTACAGTCGTGGCCAATCAATACACAAACAAATTAGTAGCACGTCGATAACACAACGAAGAGAAGTAGTTTACTTGCTTCGCTCGACCATGGCAATAACATTCCGTTCATTTACGCATGCATGCTTAAAGTCATGCTTAGTCTATTAATAATTTGACACATCATTTGTGTATTATTTTACTCTAAATCTTCTTTTTTGATTTTTCAATTTGGCATCATCTTGTTCTTAAACATGTTTTCAGTCATGCATGTTGGCGGTGATAGATGTAATTATGTAAATGAATACATCAAAACTTAGATGTTGATACTGGCAATAAATATATATTGTGAAGAATATTATATGATCTTGTGATAGATTTAAATATGTGTAGGTATGGGTAAGGGATACGAATGAGACAGTATAGGGGACTACGATTTCGATGCTAAAAGATAATATTGGTGAGAATGTAATATATGCTTGACGAGACCGGTGGGCTATATGTTATTTATTTTTTAGTTGTGCGTTTACAAACACAAAACAAATTAAGGGGACCTATGAATGATAAATAATTAACGACTTGTGATTATATTCATGACTGGACAATGATGGGTCCATTGTTAAACACTGCAATACAGAGTGAGAATGTATGTAGTGTCATTTTGACTAATATTATGACCTTTAGAAATCGACGTTACCTGTAAGGTAACATAATCGGGACTTGTTCAGCATAATGCTGAATAGCTACGTTGAAAAAATCTGTTTAGACAATGACAACTTTTACTGCTTGCGGTTTGGTGTAGCAAATTCATTGGTCCAGCTGTATATCCATATAGGACCAGGATCCTCTGATGTTCAAAATGAACTTAATGGTAAAAATTGGTCGTCTTATCCCCGCCACCATTCCTGAATTTTAAATCGAGGATTCCCCGTCCTCATTTCGTACACAGTGAAAAGGTTCGGGTATCGGATTTTTTATCCGGTGCGGGTATGTCATTAGTAAAACCTTTTTGAATAAACTAAGACCGCCTGTAATAAGCAAAATTAGGATGCGCGTCTTGTTTTGAGGTGGAGGTGTCTCGATGCATCTTTGAGGTTGAAAATGGAGGACTCGGTCGTCTTCGTGGAGGAGTTGTGCGGGCACAAAGGTGAGTTGTGTGAGCGGGTTAATTTGTTTATGTGGGGTATATTTGAGTAGTGAAATTCGATACTAAAGTTGATTGTCGGGTGTTTTTATTACAACTAGCCTAAAAAATACTAGAGAGAATGTTTTTTCGAATATATATGTGTAAAAGTTTTGAGATATTTTATATAAGTTTGGAGCACGCCACAAGAGTCCAAAGGTGTCCACATGGGGAATGTATGTCGAACATCACAAATGCTAATCAACGTTAACTGGCTTCTTATCATGCTTGTTATCCACAATTAATCAAATCAAACTTTTTATTTTTATTTGAGTGACTTTATCTAGCATATATATACAAATCTAGCATCTACTTAATATTTTTAAAAGTTGAGTCATGAATCTTTTAAACGAACCAAAAGAAAAATAAAAAATAAAAAATAAATAAATAAATAAAAATAAAAATTAGACTTACAAAAATGAGAAAAGGAAAAAAGAAATTGATAAGACGTCATGGAAGGATTATAGGGAGTTATTTCTTTATATTATCTTTCGTGTAACGAAAACTTGTACTAGTTTTTAGAGATGAGCATAATAGACCGCGGATCGATTGAATCAAGAATCTGGATCAAACATATTTCATTCATGTCCTTGGCCCACTCTTTTCTCATATTAAGTCTACAGTCCGGTCCTTTTTGGTTTGATGGTGCGCAAAAGCGATCATTATGCTTTTTTGTACCGGACCGGACCGACCCAGACATGGACCAAACATCTCGGTCCGGTCCTCGTGCCAATGTTTTTGCCAAATCAGTCTTTGGTCCGGTCCAAACTTGGTCATTGGTCCAGTACAAACTTGGTCAGTCCAGTCCGGTTTTCGGACCATGATCGGCCTACTAGTTTCTAACAAATTAAAGTAAAATGTTACTAGTAAAAGTAAATAAATGAAAGCTTGCAAATTAGAATAAACAAAACTTTGAAGTATCAATCGGCAAACAAACATAACAAATCACTGTAGTAATACGTATGACCATAATTTTTATAAATACATTGGTATAAATCTTATTATTGTACATTGTAATATTGTTTAATAGATAATAGAATGTGCCGTTCTAAAAAAGATATACAATCGTGGATGCACGTACGCTATGTTGTTAATTAGTTAAATTTATACTTTGTCACCTAATTTAGTTTTAAAACATGGAGTAAACTAATATTAATGTTTGTTATGTCATGTATATTAGGGAGTTGATTAACTCCTGTTTTTTATTTGCATGCTTAATCTGATAACGATCGTACATTAGTTGCATGTTGTTTATTCTATTTGTTCATTGTTGTGTGTCGAATATAAAATTGGTGTGTGCAAGTCATCTTTCTATAGAAGACAACATATTTATACAACTATGATGATCATAGCCATACATATGTGTCATTATTTTTTTTTTATTTTTTTTTTTGGGGTAAAAGGTCAACGACCCGGTAAATATATTACTCCAAAAAACGTTTAAGTACAACGGATATGGGTGAATCCCATATCTCAGCCCGTTACATAGGCGAAAAGCTTACATAACAAGATACTTCCTATTTTCAAACAAATCATTACTCACATGATGGTAATGATTCTGACAAAAGATAAACTACTTCCTACGACCTTGGAGATTAAGACCATAAATGGCATTAAGAGCATCCAATTCCCCAGGAAGATCATAAATTTGCTTCGAATAATCATCATAGTCATACTCATCTTCACGCTCATGACCACCACAAAAAAGATTTGCTGATTCATCGAAAGTGTTAAGAACCTCCTCCTCTTCACTATCTGAAGCCACAACCTCACCTACCTTAGAAAATGGGTTAGCCCTCTTAGTAACAGAGGTAGACGGAATAGGATGACCAGCATCATCCACAAGAGTAGCTGTCCCATCGATCAACAGCTTTTCAAGCTTACTAATTTTCTCAACAATAGGAGTAGAGCCAACTTCCATTGTTCCCATAGAATCACTCACAAGCGTTTCTTGCGAATCACTCACAAGAGGGACGTGTGAGGAAGTACCAGTCGTAACCGACTCATCCTTATTAACTTCCATTGTACTGCCAACATCCACATCCTTGTTAGTAACAACCTTAGGACTACCAAAACCATCTGTATCATCCATATTAAGGGCATCAAACTGATTAGAAGTAGTGATCTTGGTTCCACTCGTACTAGCCACATCAGAAGCCATCTTCTTACTGACATTAGCTTTCTTAGTTTCAGGAAGAGTCTTTTTGGGCTGATATTCAAAATGCTTACCCACCACAGGTTTGGTAAAACCTCCTCGACCCGAATTCGAAGCAACTAACTTTCCCTTCTTCTTATTGTTAACATGTTGGAAACCATCCCTTGCATTCATAGTAGGTTGAGCATTCGGTATGACAACCTTAGGGCAATCAACCAAAGTATGTCCAAAGACCTTACATTTATCACAGCGAGGCGGTTTCCACTCATATTCTACCCGGATCTTTTCAATAGTCGAACCCGTACCATCAAGTAGAGGAATCTCAACAGTGAGACTGTCCTTTAGTACCTCATCCGACTTTACTTCAATCATACACCTAGCAAAGCTACTCCGGCCCCAAGACTCCTTGCACATTTGACTAGTAAAGGCATCTAACCTTTTGGGCGTCCCAATCACTGTAGCAAGAAGGCTAAGCCCATCATCGGAGAACATAGCTAAAGGAACATCATGGAATTTAACCCACACCGGAATGTTAGTCAAATCCTCTTTAAGCAAGTTGGTGTTCAATGTCCATGGTTTAAGGATAATAGGGACATTACGAATCAGCCAAGGACCATTATCAAGGACATCATCAACACCTTTCTTCGAAGTAAACTTAAAGAAAAAGAATCCCTTAGCATTCATCATAACCTTTTGTAAACCATACTTAGACCACGCATTACGAACATAATAATCAACAACAGGAAAAGCAAGGCGTTGACCAAGGAAGTATCCGTAAAGAGTATTTTCAAACCTCATGTTCACCTCTTCTACCACTTTCATCGGGACAGAAAGGTCAATATCCTTCTTTTTGCTGCATTCTAACCTCCGAAAATTAGACACGTGTTTCATGGATTCATTAGAAGCAACACCCGCATAAGAAACCGACTTAGCTCCATTACCACTAGTAGTATCAACCTTGGGTTCATTAGGATCAGAGGTAACACTCTGATTCATATTCTGAATCCCAATACCACCCGAATTGTTCAACTTAGAAGATGAAGCCATATTAGCAATATCAGAGTCAATTTTATTCATTGCTTCATCAAATTTCTTATTCACATTAGCAATTAATTGCTCCACATTAGGCTGTTTTGAACCAAGAGAGGACGAATGCTCCAAATCATCCAAAACAACCTTATCGTTACCCTTGTTCACGTTATCAGCCAAAACATCAACATCAACCATTGGAACATCAGATAGATCGACTACATTACCTGATGCATCAACAGCTTGTGAACCACCAGTTTGATCGGCCAAACTAGTAGAAGATCCCGCATCTCTAGTGCCCTTACGAGCACTATTTTTGTTGAAGAAACCTTTTTCCATCCCTCGTAACCCACAACCAGTCGTAACAAACCACCCCTACCAAATAAAAAACAGTCCTGCCACACGCATGTATACAAGAAACACAAATCAACAAGAAACCCTAACTTATGAAAAGTTAGGGTTTAATCAATAACGCACCACTCCTAACCAGCACCCATCATGAACACACCAATAGCGAATCGAATGTATATCAATGAAGCTTAAATAAGTGTGCTAACCGACTTAGGATAAAAGATAATCGATCCAGGAAACCCTAAAGTCGGTAAAAAGAAAAAAACGATTTAGAGGAAACCCTAACAAATCGATTCTACAAAAAGTTATCCAGATCTTGAGAAAAGTACACAAATTTAATCTAGAAACAAATTAACAAAGATGTTAATAAGTGCTCCAAACCAGAATCGATGCAACAAATCCAAGAAAGTAGACAGAATTGATGGAATGGTAGAAAAGGTGTTTAGGGAAAAAATCGCCACAGGGAATCGCCAAAGGGTTTTTTTTTACATATGTGTCATTATATATAGCCGTGTTGTTAATTGGTAATAATTTTAACAAGAAGCTATAAAAACAGGGTTTTAAAGCGCATGTATAAATCTTTGAACGTTAATTATAAATTTAGTACTAGTATAATACATGTATGTAGGAAGGATACACATACCTTTTTTTGCGATGCATGTTTTCTTGGTTTGTTTCCTTTTATGGACGTGATCTTCAAGTATTAACTTCAGTATCTTTGACTCTTATTACAAATTTGTCTTCCAACTATGTTTGAAAAAAATCACACACACTTTGTATATTGGTTGAAGACTTGAAGAGGAAGAAATAACGACGGTATTTTACTACTATCAATCATATAAGACGGGATGTAATTGTCAATAAACTCTTTATACTGTGGAAATAATGACTGCAAACATGACTGTCAACTCAGTAACATATTAACTTTTAAACACCACCAATATAGTGTAATAAGAAAACAAAATCATCTAAAAAAAGGATAGAAAAAGATGTCGGTCTTGTGGTCGTCCGAAGTTCTCCCCAAAACACACACGTGACGCGTCATTTTTAAGACTCACGCATCATTATTTTTTCCAAAGACGCGTTCTTATAGTATTTTTATGTAACCTTTTTAGACGAACAATGTCGATGAATTTCTTTTTTTACGATTTCGTATACGTGCCATATATATTATATATGCCCAAGAAATGGTATGTAGTGAACGAACGATAACCATGCATCTCGAGAAAGTGATAGACATGTACGTATTAGGTAGTCGATGAAACAAATATACAATGTGTTGGTGAAAGTGACAATGTGACATAACCACGAGCATATCATTTTCATGCAATGAAACAAGCAAATGTTGCCCACAAAAGAAATCTAACACTAATTCGAAATAGAGTAAACCAAAATAATCGTCCAGTTTGTTTGGCCAAACTGTAACTGTAATTTTGTGTTTTCGAAAATGCAATTACCGTCAAGTGAGAAGCTTTAAACTACAGATTTTGTCTTGACAAATGTTTAATGATTAAATTGTCGTCGTCTTCGAACCCTTTATTTATTTACTTAAATTTATCTTTATTTTCTTTAAATTAATCATCACAAACTTTTGGCTAATGATTTGCACACTCCCTTTTTTGATTTGCACACTCAAAGTTGTGCTTTACACAGTTGTATATTTATCACATGCTGCTTTTAAAGGTTGTACATTTGAGTGTGCGGATCAAAAATATGAGTGTGCCAATCAATACTCCAAACTTTTGGTTACCCATAACCAATGTTCTAAAAGGCGCGCCAAGGCGCCGCCAAAGCGCGAGGCGTGGCCTCGCCGCCACGAAATAGACCATGGCGGCTGCTCTAGGCGTGGCGTGGGAAAAGGCGTGAAAAGGCGCACCTTTTAGTAAGGCATGTCGCGCCTTTTTGAAACAGTTTTGGTTTTTTTGTTTTTTTTAATAATTATTATTATTTTAATAACTATTTGAATGATCATTTGAAATTTGGGCTATTTGTTATTTGGGTCTGATAATTATATAATAAGTAGTAGTTAAATGTCTAATATAGTAGTCCAAAGGTATATGAAATATGATATTATCACATAAATGATAAATATATAAATATTTTTTCGCCGCCTTAGTCACGCCACAAAAAACGCCATGGCTTCGACATGACGCGTAAGGCTTGAGGCGTGACCTTGCCGCCACGCCTCACGCCATTTATAACATTGCCCATAACACAATAAAAACATCAAGAACATACCAAACTATCATCATAAGTAAAATAAAAAATAAAATAAATAAATAAATAAAAATAAAAAATTTCTAGCAAAAGTTTAACGAATGAAATTTCATCTAATCATTATTTCTAAATTAAACTAAATTTTCAAACACCATTTATCATTTTTATAGCCCTTTATTCAACTTTTTTTTTTCTTTTCTTTTCTTTTTGACATCTCATACAACTATTACACACATATCTTCAACATATCGTCTACAACGCATACACCTCTCGGCATTTCTGCTTCTTCTGCCACCTTCTTCCCTAAGGGTACGTGTATGCAGAGGCGGAGATGGGTGGGCACGTGTTCGGAGGAGCGAAAAAAATTGTAGAGTAAAATTTTTAAAATATTTAGATATTTTTGTAACTTGCTCATCTAACGAACCGATTTATAGTGCACTTTCTAAAACTTGTCAAAGTTTATCCTCAACTATATCTTTCTGACTCCGCCTCTAGCTTTATGTATCTTTGTGATCTTTAGTTCGGCCAATTCCATATATACCCAACTTAAACACGATAATTCCATATTTCTCAACGCATGCTTTAAAAGCATTGTACTTATGAGCTAAAAACTTGTGTTTTGGGTAAATATAAAATTTTTGTATTTAAGTTGAGTAAATATAAAATTATCCGATCGCTTTTAGTTCTAGTGTTCATGTAAATGTGTCATTTGTTGAAGATCACTGATTTAATGCAACTCTATTTTTTTCTTATATTAATGTGAGATTACATTTGTTTTAATATTTATATGATCTTGTGATATTCAAAGTAGAGAGGACTCATGATTAACCAGTAATCCAGTATATATATATGTTGGAATTTATGGATAAATATTAATAAACGTATGTCTAGAATCGAACTCGAGACCTCGGGATTGCACACATTACAAACGAGAATTAAAAAATAATAATTGATATATATTAAATGTTATATATATAATTATTAGAACACAAGAAATAACTTAATGATCATTAGTTGTTAAACGTATGGACTAATTATCGTTAAAGGCAAACAATAAGGACTAGAATGTAATTAAAGGACAAGAAGGATCCGGAAGACCCATCCTTAGGCTATGGCCGGTCGAACATCACAAAGGGAAGGGATTCCCTTGCCCTAACTTGTCATCCAAGATATTCATTCACTATATAAACAAACCTAGGGATTAAACTTTGGTACCTTTTGTGCACACACACAAAACCCTAAAAAGTTTTTCCTTCTCTTTGTTTTCTCCTTATGTCCAATCGATCAAGAACCCTCAAGGGTTTCTTGCATCGAATTTTACATAGTAAAATTCTTGTGTTTTTGTTACTAGCATCACCTTTAATTCGTTAGTAGTTTGTGTGTACAAGAACGAGGTAACAACATACTTTTGTTGTTATCAAGGGATCGATTAATAAAACGGTAAGGGGTTAATCATTGATCCATATAAACCCTAATTAGGGTTCTTCATATTGTTAAAGACAATTGCTTTTGATTCTTGTTCGGGCTAGAATCACCACGGTACGTTATTATTTAATTTATGTTAATCTCTTATGTGTTATAGATGTTCCTTCGCTTCCGCATATGTGTTTACCTGTTTATATGATGGTCATGATTCTTATATTCTAACAGTGGTATCACGAGCTTGCTATAACATGTAATTGATTACATAAAACACATAAAAAACGGATTTTGATTGTTTTAGATACATGTTTTGGATCTAGGGTTTTGTTTTTTTACCCTAACCCTAATTTTGGGGGGGGGGGGGGTTGATTTATTCCATGAACCCTAATTAGGGTTTGTGGTTTTATTAATTAATTGGATTAGAAACCCTAGGTTGCCTACATGTTTATGTGTTATTTGGGCGTATCCTTGACCTAATTGGTAATTGTTATGCTTTGATCCGTGACGAAACATGCATGTTAGTCATGGGTTATTAATTGTTTATTAATTGTTAAGCTTTTCACATGTTTAGATAGATCTTATATTGGGGAAGACCTCATAACTATTAAAATCAATTATGTGCTATGTGGTATGTGATTAGCTTTGGCCTACGCAATTGACTTGTCAATGTATGTGGCTCACTTCCATTAAGAGGGGAAGGCCTTAGTTGATTACATGCATTATTATACCTAGAATTGATTTTATTAGGATCTTTTCTAATACGGATTGCATGTGGCTAACTGTTTCACTTATTATTATTGGTTGTTTTGATTTTCTTTGATACTTGTTTTATTGTTTTTTGTTGGACTTGTTGTAAGCAATAAAAAGGTTGTTTTCATAAAGAAAATTAATACGGACTAATAATTGTGAAACCCTAAAGTGATAAAGTAAGAATCTTGCAAGGTCTTATTGTCAATCGTGGTCCGATTCGCACGGTAATCAGCTCCCAGGCGAGACTAGCAAAATTCAAACTTTGTTACTATTTTGAGATTGAATCCATAAACTTTTGCTTGATTGATGTTTTGTACAAATATGCTTTTAAAATTAAGTCCTTTAAGATGATATTCATAACCGTGATTTGAAGGCTTAGAAAAGAGCCCTAGAGTCTGCCTTGGTTATCACAATCTTGAATATGTCTTAAACGAATTACTTTTAAAATCATATATTGTAGAAAGTCATCTTAGGGTTTTGGCATAAACCTCAAGTAAAACTTTGTGTATTAATTTCCCGAATTGGATATAAAAAGTTTTTATGAAAACTTATGTTATAAAGATGAGTGCATGCATCTTTATACATGTTTTGATTTTCACATCAAAAATTTATACCCTAAAATTTAAGTTACATGCCATCTAACTATAAGAAACACTTGAAATTATTATTTAGTAAACGTGAGACGCAGGCTAAATTTTAATGACAAGGTAAATTTCCGAGTGTGCGTGAGACCACACATGGAGAATTTGCAGTTTCTAAGTTAGACGACTTAATTAAGTTGATGCGTGAGACCTAGAGCTTAAGGCATGAGATGGGATGAAACATGCTTACATGACAAAATTGATGAATCAATTTGGTGTAAATCCCATAATGATCTGGGAATTGGAAAAGTGTTTGCCAATTATTGTTCGACAGATTACCATCTTTTATACTTTCACCACTAGCAGATCAACTGATGTGGTGGAATCTATGTAAAGTTGGATCCTAGATTTTCAAGAAATAAGTTGGTTATATGAATATAACCTTGGGTATTATATTTTCTTGGAAATATAAATTATCGAAAATACTAAAATTGAATTTTGTAAATTCTTTAAATGTATTAATGCAACTCAAAACCGTAAACGTAAGTTATTCTTTTAATTGATCTACACCCGTTTGGGTTTTTGGTTAGAGTCAATATTTACAAAAAGAATAAATATAGTCTTCTTTCCATTACGAGAAGTGTGAGACTTAAATCCTAATCCTTTTCATGAATGAGAAAGGTATAATAGGATGATTAGAATTGTCTAAATTCTAAATACATAACTCATAGCAAAATTTAATAGTAAGATTATTTGCACTTTATGAGTTATTAAATTAGAAGCTAGACTGAGTACTGCAAAATGGTAAAAGACGAATTAGATTATTTTATCTAGTTGTTTTGATTTGACCATTTAAAGATACTACATACAATTGTTGGAATGGTAGATCTATACAGGAAGAAATTGCATGCCCAAGCCTTTTCAAGTTAATAATTTGGAATGTGATGAATCACATATATGTAGTAGATTACATCCTTTTATAACCTATATAATTGTTTGAATGGGTTTTCTTAAAAGATGTAGGAAAGTAAATAGTACACTATTTCTTTCACTGATTAATGAAACATTTACAATGTTGTCAAATTCAGTGGGAGTATTGTGTTCTTATGAATGAATAAGGGATTATTATTATGTTCTCTAATTCAGTGTGAGTTACAAGACTTATTGTCTTGATTGTAACTTAGATTATCTTTTGAATATCTCAAGGTAATTACTTTCCAAATATAGACACTAATATTTTCAAGGATAGTCATGTACGTTTCCTTGATTGATTGAGTAAACTCTATATCTACAAAGTTATGTTAATGACACAAATCATATTGTTCAAATTAACAAACGCGTGCGTGTTGTTTATATGATACATGGTGTTGTACCATGCACAAGTGGGAGAAATCTTCATTATGTGCAAAGTACAACACATAAGAATATGATTTAAAAGATTCTCTTAACTGCAAAGTAAGAGATTATAATTCTAATTAGATTAATACATCTAATCTAAGAAACACTTGGTGTTAAAATTTAGTAAACGTGAGACGCAGACTAAATATTAACAACAAGGTGAATTTCCATGTATGCGTGAGACCAACATGGATAATTTACTGTTTCTAAATTAGACATCTATTAGAACATATGTGTCAAATAAAAATACTACTTCAGCTTTAATATTTATGTATTAATGGAATGACATAAATGCATGAAGTAATATAATACTACTTCAATAATTATGTATTCTTAGAATGACATAAATAAATAAAGTAGTGTGTTAACTTGAAAATATTATTGAAACCAAATGATGGTGTTCATGATTACTTTAATTATACATGTTTATACTTTATTGTATAGTTATAAATATGAAGTCTTCTAAGTATTACAAGACTTATAATTAAGTAAGACGTTAGCTTGTTATGGTCTTTTAATTAAGACATATACAAGAAGTCATTGAGTTGATCAATGATTAATAACGTATAGTGGGATTATAACAAGTTTATGTTTTATAAGACATAAACATGAAGTGACTTGATTAATAAGTACTTGGGTTATAAAGCATGCCAATTGGCTTGAAAATACTATTATACCATTAAGTTGATTTAGTTGGTAAATAGGTATGCCAACAGGAATATGGTTATCTTATATATATTGTTAGATCTTCTTACAATATTAATTCTAATTGAAATACCACATATAAATGGTATGTTCAGTTAGGGAATCAAACTCTTGTTAGATTGTTTGATTGAAGATAACTATGATTTCTATTCTTCTAAAAGTTATCAAGGTTAGAAATTGAGTATGGCTTGAATATACTAAATTAGACTCCTAGAAGATTAATAAGACGTTATTGAATTATGAAATGTGATGAATCACATTAAGTCTTAAAATTGAAGTTCTAAATTTGTTAAGTTACTTATGTGAAGGTTATTAACAAAGAGCTATCAATGCGTATTTGTAAAGTCCAAAAAGAGAAAATTGGATTGTTGCTCTAATTGCTAAGTACTTATATTCTGTATAATGCTAAAGGCAAGTGGGAGTATTTTATCTTGAAAAGATAGAATTACAAGATACATAATCTTCTAAAACCACACTAGTTAAATTCATGACGAGGCTTAACATGTAAATGATAAACCTCAAGATGATGGAATTATCATTCATAGATCCACTTGGATATCTCATATATTTAATAAATATACTGACGATTATATGATGTAATATTACCAAAATAATGAATTGGGTAAATTGCTCATAATATGAATGTTATAGATGCTGATCATAAAGATATTCAAATTTAAAAAATTTGGTTTATCTTAATTTTTAATAGTTAGAGAATGATGATGAGTTTATTCAAAGATAATGTAACCCTAGTGGTTAAATCTTTGAGTTGAAATCATATGGACAAGATTGTACACATATCTTAATGAATATCTTATGACAAGATTATTAATCATACTTAAGCAATTAACTATGATTGAATACTCTTTCTTAAGTACATTAAAGATATAAAGATGGTAATTGTCATATTTACATGAATGTGAAATTTGACAATGGAATATCAAAACTCTTTCTTGAATAATTACTTGAGCGAGGACGATAAGTAATCAAAAAGGAGTTTATGAATTCATGCAAATCTTTGGAAGTGTACAAAATGCAATAATCCATGAATGGATAAATGCATGCATCTAGGAGATTATTCTTATGATAAATTATTAAATCTATGTTTAGGTTTATAATTAAAATAAGGTAATTTCTAAGTATTCCTGAAAGCTAGTGGGAGTATTATGTTTGATTTACTAAATCATATATGTTGTATAACATATAAGAGTAACATTCCATATAAGTAAATGGTTAGACTTAATTTGGAATGAAACTTTACTTGAAAGATTTAGGAAATAAAACATACAACCTTGAAACTAATGTTTATTATTAAACAAACAAGTGCGGTAAATAAATTGTAAATAGAATATGATATATTATTTGGATGACTAAATGGATATACATATTTGTAAAGATCAAACATGAATAAAATCTAAAGTTTGACTGAAGGATTTTCATGTGCATTGTATTATTGTTGTATCATGCTTAAGTGCTTAAATGATTTAACAATATTTGATATCCAATTAAAGGTTATTATATAACTTGTGTAATAGATATTCTAATGGAAAATGTTTGAAATTAGAATAATGATCCTCAACCTGGAATAGCTCCTAAACATTACACTATGGATATTAAGTTTACGGAAATTTTAAGAGCATATTGTGTTTAATATACAATGATGCTGGTTTAATTGAGATGACACTCAATAACTAGTCATGAAGGATTTCATGAGAACTAGTTGTGCTCAACTAAGAGCATAGTTGCATTAAACATTAAAGAATTAGAATACTTTAAACTTTAAAAGGTTTGAAAGTTTGATTGTCATAAGTTGGTGATTGAGGATATCACACTATTTATGAAAAATTATGTGGCTATATCAAGATTGTTGGATTTACACATACAAGAATTTTAATTATTGAATTCTTGAAAGAAGTATTCTCAAAATTCGGATAGATCATAGTTAGATGAAATAATGCCTTGTCAACAAGTATGATTGTCATTACTTGAGGCATAATTGTCTTCAAGTTATTACTTGAGGAAAATTCATTAACTAGTATAATCATGCATTGATCTATTTTGGTATTTGGATAAAGGACATTAAGCAATTATTATTTATAATGAATTAAAGTACTTAGTACGTTTGTTTTCATTAATAATATATTGTGTCCTATATTTGCATGTTTAAAATCCGTGAATAACTAATATTATTCTAAATTGTCCATTGTCGATTAATGATATGGGAATATCATCAAACTAAGACAAATCTGAGTATTGGTTAAGAATATACTTGAAAGTATATTGATGCGTTGACATACCAATTTCACATGATATTCGATGAATTGAATATAGGACTTATCCCAACTACATGATTTTACTTTATGGATCTTGTCAGTAAGTAAATCATGAATTTGTTATCCTCAGACTTGAGATACCAGATAAGAGTCATGGATGTAGTGCATTTTTGTGAAGCAATCTACCGCTCACCGTAACAGGGAGTTATAAGGGTTGTTTTCAGAAGTGTTGCAAAGTTCATGGGTTATTCTTGTAGTCAAGAAAGAATTTGTTCCTTCAAATTTGTTTTGAAGTTTAATACTGCTGGGCCCCTCGTAGGGTTGTCAAGATGTTTGCGTGCGCACGCCCAAAGTCTATCTGGAATACGTTCAGATGTTTTGGTAATCTTGCTCAATCATAAACAACGAGAAACAGAATTGTTAATTAAAGAATGACTAAGATCCATATCTTTATTAACGTGGTATTAGAAACAAAAGGATGATAATAATAATGATGAAACATTATAGGTTTTTCCAGGAAACCTTCCTCGAGTTGATCTAGGGGCATTGGTGTGTTGCTAGACGCTTACCAATGTCATTATGTTATTAATAGATATCCAAGTGGGAGCTGTTGGAATTTATGGATAAATATTAATAAACGTATGTCTAGAATCGAACTCAAGACCTCGGGATTGCACACATTACAAACGAGAATTAAAGAATAATAATTGATATATATTAAATGTTATATATATAATTATTAGAACACAAGAAATAACTTAATGATCATTAGTTGTTAAACGTATGGACTAATTATCGTTAAAGGCAAACAATAAGGACTAGAATGTAATTAAAGGACAAGAAGGATCCGGAAGACCCATCCTTGGGCTATGGCCGGTCGAACATCACAAAGGGAAGGGATTCCCTTGCCCTAACTTGTCATCCAAGATATTCATTCACTATATAAACAAACCTAGGGATTAAACTTTGGTACCTTTTGTGCACACACACAAAACCCTAAAAAGTTTTTCCTTCTCTTTGTTTTCTCCTTATGTCCAATCGATCAAGAACCCTCAAGGGTTTCTTGCATCGAATTTTACATAGTAAAATTCTTGTGTTTTTGTTACTAGCATCACCTTTAATTCGTTAGTAGTTTGTGTGTACAAGAACGAAGTAACAACATACTTTTGTTGTTATCAAGGGATCGATTAATAAAACGGTAAGGGGTTAATCATTGATCCATATAAACCCTAATTAGGGTTCTTCATATTGTTAAAGACAATTGTTTTTGATTCTTGTTCGGGCTAGAATCACCACGGTACGTTCCTATTTAATTTATGTTAATCTCTTATGTGTTATAGATATTCCTTCGCTTCCGCATATGTGTTTACCTGTTTATATGATGGTCATGATTCTTATATTCTAACAATATAATCATGCGCATGCGCATATCTTCTACTTTAAGTATGTTCGAATATATGTAACCCATCACCATGCAAAATGTCACTTTCGTGATAAGTTGTTGGTTATAAATGAAGGTAAGTTACTAAAATATATGTAAATGAGACAGCAGGGGACTATTTCGATGCTAGATGTATAATAGTAAGGTTACATACTCGGGACTTGTTAAGTCTGTTTGACAAATGATACTAGTGATGTCAACGGGGGCTGGGAATAGTTTTGGTTCCCCATCCCTATCCCTGTCGGGTATCGGAAATCCCCAACGAGTTTTGAGGATTTTTCCGATTCTCAAAAATTTGATAGAAATGATATTTGTTTATATGTTTGCATACAAAATCACAAATTAGACTTCACTTTATACCAAACTATAACACCATGGCATGATAATAATAATAATAATAATAATAATAATAATAATAATAATAATAATAATAATAATAATTGTATTTAAAATAAAAAGATTTTTTCCCCGATATTTCATGCAATATGTAAAGAAAGAAGGTTTTAGTTATCTTTGTGATGGTAGTTTTTTAATCCAACTAAATACTGACATTTTCTTTTTGTGTTTGTTACTCATCAAAAGTAATCTTATATTAGTAAGCTTCTTTAAATTTTAGTAGTCTTAATAAACGTTGCATACTTGAAGCAAAAAATCGCAAATTGGTGGTCGGTAGGTTGATCTCCTTATAGCTTGTCACCGGTTTTTGGAGAAATTAATCAGTGATTAATCGAATTGACATTTTCAGCAAGTTTTGAGTATTTTCGGTGTGTTTTGAGTATGCCGGGCAAAACTTAAAAAACAACTTGTAATATATATAAACGAGTACAAATTATTAAAACAAGTTTACGACAAGTTTTGGGTATTTCTGACAAGTTTGACCACCAATAACTTTCGTTGACCACGGTTGACCAATTAATTGTGTTGTTAATTAGTTAAATGTATACTTTGTCACCTAATTAATATTATATGGAGTAAATTAGTATTAATGTTTGTTGTGTCATGTATGTAGGGAGTTGATTGACTCATGTTTTTTTTATTTGCATACTTAATCTGATAACGATCGTACATTTGTTGCATGTTGTTTATTCTAATTGTTCATTGTTGTGTGTCGAATAAATAATTGGTGTGTGGAAGACAACATATTTATACAAATATGATGATAATACTCATACATATGTTGTCATTATAGCCGTGTTGTTGGTACTAATTCTAACAAGAAGCTATAAAAACAGGGTTTTAAAGAGCATGTATAAATCTTTGAACGTTAATTATAAATTTAATTTAATACATGTATGTAGGAAGGATGAACATACCTTTTTTTGCGATGCATGGTTTCTTGGTTTGTTTCCTTTTTTGGAAGATGTTCTTCAAGTAGTAACTTCAATATCTTTAACTCTTATTACAAATTCGTCTTCCAACTAAGTTTCAAAAAAAATCATACACTTTGTATATTGGTTGAAGAGGAAGAAAAAGGATAAAGGGAGAAAATGGATACAAGTGTTGTGGATGTTGCATTTGGAATGAATGAAGAAGTATTTATATGGGCATATTTTTCCCCTAGGACTATAATATTTATTCATTTTAGACTTATACATATTAAATGACTTGTACCATCTTCTATATGATTTGCACATGATTTAGAAACCCTGTATTGTCACTTAAGGTCCAGCATGATTTCCCAAATATTTGCTTTTCTTGTTGGGTACGACTGTTGGTACCCTTCTTACCTTGTTTAATTTGCTTAATTTGCAAGAATACACCGTAGGGTCATTCTCACTGCAATAAATATAATTACTGATCATTGCTCTTCTTGTTGGGTAGTACGGGACATCATTAAACCGACCATCATTCTACGGACAACTAATAGTGATGACCATCAAACTGAACGCATAACAATATCAGCAATTTATACAAACATACCTCATAATATACTCTTCTTTACTCCCCCCCCCCCCCCCCCACACACACACATAAAAAGTCTCACACGCACACAAGTACACCTGTTAGGTGGTCTGCACAATCAAACCATAACCAAAAAACTATCGGTTGCGCGCAATGGTGGCGGGGGAGGAGGTATAATGGACGACCGTGTGCCAAGGGTCACCATCACTGAGTGGTTTATTGACCATTACGGCCAACTTAAGGGCAAGTGATTGTGATTACATAACAGATGTCTATGTAAATAATAAGTGCATATTTATTTACTTAAAAAAAAAAAAAAAAAAAAAAAAAAAAAAAAAAAAAAAAAGTTGCAACATCTTATTAGTTGACAATAACTTTATAAAGTTGTGTGATACGTTCATACTAAACGATTGTTATGGAACATAAACAAGCTAGTATAGACTTTCCGTGAACCATCTTAAATCTATTACCCTAATGGTAATAAGGGGGTGATACACGTCTTTCTCTTTGTACCACACGTCCTTTTTATTACATACACCCCCGTTAGACGCGTTCTTTGTCACAAAAAAGGGGGAAGTCGGTCTCCTCAAGGCCGAGTTATGGAAGAAAATAAAGGAGTTTGTGTGTGTGGGATGTTAGTTTTTGTAAGGTATGTTTGTGTTTAAGTAAGATATATTTGTGTTGTTAAGTTTGTTGTCTTATAACATTATGTTGATGGTGTTGAAAGGTTGATGTTACGCTGACTTAACGGTCATGTTCGTGGTTACTACTACTACTAGTCTTAGATGAATGAGTCATCACTAACTCTTTAGACTGGTGGAAATAGTGACTGCAAATATGATCGTCAATTCAGCGTCAGATCAGCTTTTCAACACCACCAGCATATAGTGTAGTAAAACAATCAACATCATCACAAAGTGTAGTAAAACAATCAACATCATCACAAAGACTGGTTTTGTGTTCGACCAAGTTTTCCTCAAAACATGCATGACGCGTCATTGTGGAGTGTCATTTTTAAGACCCAAATGTCATTTTGTTTCAAAGACGCGTTCTTATAGTATTTTTAGGCAAGATTTTCAGACGAACAATGTCGATGGATTTCTTTTTTACGATTTCGTATACGAACCATATATATTATATATGCCAATAAATGGTATGTAGTGAACGAATGATAACCATGCATCTCGAGAAAGTGATACACATGTATATATTAGGTAGTCGATTAGCATGCGAAAGTGACATAATCACGTGTATATCATTTTCATGCAATCAAACAAGTAAATGTTACCCAATGTCTTTGTGATACGGCATTTATATGGTTTATTTTAAAACCGACAAAAGAAATAAAACACTATGGTATACAATTTGTGTTCCAGTCGATTTGTTTTTTGGGAAGATATAGTAATCTAATTTGTTCCATCAGATATATAGTAAACTCCAAAAATCGTCCATGTAATTTGGCTAAACTCACTACACCA
This sequence comes from Artemisia argyi, assembly GCA_030686995.1. Taxonomy (NCBI): domain Eukaryota; kingdom Viridiplantae; phylum Streptophyta; class Magnoliopsida; order Asterales; family Asteraceae; genus Artemisia; species Artemisia argyi. The sequence goes on from CM060694.1 coordinate 180,249,791, forward strand.
TTTTGGAGCTATAGTGACGAATTTTTTTTCGCGACAACATTTGTTGTCACAATAAGTCCACTAAACGACAAAAAAGTGGCATTTTTGGGCCCAGTTTTGACCAAAACTTTTCGTGACAACTTTTTTTCTTTTGTGACAACATGTTGTCGCAAGAGGATTACTACACGACAAAATAGAGATATTCCGGTTTCTAATTTTTGACTATTTTTTCTTGCGACAACTTTGTTATTTGTTGCGACAACAATGTTGTCACTAAAAACTTTACTTGTTTTGACATTTGACTTTTAGTTTTAGCGACAACCATGTTGTCACTAGAAACTTTGTGCCGAAAAATTATTTGGAGGCAAAATTGCCGCCTAAACTTGTAGCGACAACATTTGTTGTTGCAATAAGTTTTGTGACAAAAAAACAAGTCAAAGTAAAAAAAAAACTTTGGTTTTTTGGGGGGAAATTTGCCGCCAAACCTTTAGTGACAACATGTTGTCGCGAAAAATGTTGTCACTAAAGATTTATACATAACTTAAACTAATTATAATTTTTTTTAAGTGTCATAAATTTATCAAATATGATTTTAGCTATTTATAAATAATTTAAAAATGATAAATTTATTATAAATTCTTTTAATATGTTATAAATTAATTTAAAAATGAATTAAATTGAATATAAATAATTTAAAATGATTAAAATTAATTATAGAATAAATAATTTTATTTAATATATAATTAAAATTAAATACTTTCATTTAATATATAATTCAAATTAAATACTTTTAGTTAATATACACTACTAGAAAAAGTAGAACGACGACGAGAGAAATCTCGACGACACATTGTCGTCGGTAAATTACACTAAACGCCAAAAAAATCACTTGACCAAGAGCGAGTTGTTTAGTTTGAGTTGTTTCCTTTGGTTGTTGAGTTGTTTAGTTTGGTTTAAATAAACAGTTTGCCTTTGTGTTTGATAATTATTGCTCCTTCAGTTCTATTATTTGTGCGTACAAATTTAAAATATGAAAGACGTTCAACATCAGTTACCACAACAACAACATTTTATACAACAACAACAACAACAACAACATTTTATTAAACATCAATAACATCAACAACAACAGCAAACAACAGCAACAACAACGATAATAGTACTACATATGAAATTTATCCATGTCACCTAAAAGGTCACGAAGTATTGCATCGGACTGACATGCGTGGTCGTGGTTGGGATACGTTGCCATGTCAAGTTTTGCCTCCAGCACCCTTAATTTTGTCTCTAGCACCTGTTTTTGTGCCTCCAGCACCTGTTTTTGTGCCTCCAGCATGTTTATTCTAAGATTTTTTTCATGACAGTTTGAGCACCTTTTTGGAGCAGATCCAGAACCGCTTGATGTTGAAGCTCCCAGAGAACCGATCATCATTTTGGCGAGTCGTTCCTCCTTCCATAAAAAAAAATTACATCCATGGTCTTCTGTCCCAGGCTGTTAAAGAGTAAAAACTATTATTTTTAACAACTAACCAAATTATTTATATAATACATGAAAAAATATGTAATTGTTCACCTGCGAGAAAGGACACGCATAGTATAGTTTACCACGGGAGTAAGATTTACACGATTCTCGCAGAATCACGTCTCCTCGTTCACAAGGACAAGGAAAAGCTTCAAATTCTGCCATCTTCTTCACCATGATAACAGTGTATGTTTGTGGTTATGAGGTTGAGTGGTTGAATCGTTCGTTTAACATCTCATGTATAACCATTGCATCTCGACTCGTTCGTTTAACATCTCATGTATAACCATAGCATCTCGACTCGTTCGTTTAACATCTCATGTATAACCATAGCATCTCGACTCGTTCGTTTAACATCTCATGTATAACTATAGCATCTCGACGGTGTGGGACCCACAATGTCGACGGTGATTGTCGACGGGAACACTGTTCCCGACGAAGCACAACCGTCTTTATGTTCTAGTGATATCCATAGTATCTCGACTCATCGTTTAACATCTTATGCATATCCATAGCATCTTGACTCATCGTTTAACATCTAAGGCATATCCATAGCATCTTGACTCACCGTTTAACGGGTTATGCATATCCATAACATCTCAACTCATCCGTTCAACATATTATGTATATCCATAGCATATCGACTAATTTGTTTAACATCTCATATAAAAGTGCTACGTTTTTAATGAACCGGGTCGGACCGACAAGTACCGAAATAAAAAACCATTAGTTATAAAACCAAAACCAAACCAAATATAGTCGGTTAAATTATGCTCGGTTTTCCGGTTAGGTTCGGTTTTCGGTCCAATATGCTCAGCCTTAGTTTGACTATAATTAACAGAATTTGTTAAAGTAATTTTGAAATTAATTTATTATATAATTATACCGAACCGATGAAAACTGAACCCAAATCGAAAATCGTTAGTATAATACAATGAACATCATACTTTTTTAAAATATTTTCAAAAATATTTTGTATTTTTTAAATTTATTTATTATATAATTAAAAAAAAAAAAAAAAAAAAAAAAGGGTAAAAACTTTTGTGACAACACATGTTGCCACTAAAAGTCTAATGTTGTCACAAGAGGTTTGGTGCCAAAAATTTCACCAAAAATTAAAAACCCCCGCGTGACCTTTTGTGGCAATATGTTATCACAAAAAGGTAAAAATGTTGTCACAATAAGTCCAGTACCAAACCTAATTTACTTTTTCACACTTAGATAAGATAAAATGCAGCCATAAAATCTGGTACCAAATTTACTCATAAAAAAATCTACTCATCTCTTCTCTTTCATAAATCCACTTTACTCTTTTTCATAAAACCCAATTTACTCATAAAGTCTAATCATAAAATCTGGTACCAAAATCCGCTCCACCATTGTGACCGCCGGCCACCATTGTGACCGCCGGCCACCACCAGCTGCTGTGACCGCTCCACCATTGTGACCGCCGCTCCACCTTTCTTTCTTTCCATCCTTATAAAAGATTAAAAGGTGTTTGTTTAATTTTTGTTTATGTATGATTTGTTAATTTTTATTTGTTAATTTTGGTATTTTGTTAATTTTTATTAGCCGATCACCTCCAGCTGCTATCTTCGTAGCCGCTGCCGTCGCCGACCTAGCCACCACCACCACAGGCCGCTGCCGTCGCCGACCTAGCCACCACCACCAGCTGCTAAAAGGTAAATTATTTAATTTATTCCTCAAAATTTAATAGATTTGCAAAAATATGTATAGTTGTAGAAAGATTGTTAATTCTAGGATGTTTCAAATTGTTTAGTAGCCTTAATAGCCCATTCATGACTCATGAGAGTTTCATCTGTAAAAAAAAAAGGTAACAAAATTGATAGGTCGGGTAACAGGTTCAGTCATTAACTAGATTTGAGTTTGGTTGAGTGGTATAATAATATATCTTGGATGTCAAGGTCTTGGGTTAAGTGCGTGATATATGTTGGGTCCATCTGATGTTTAAATGAGCAAATTTGTATAATGTGTAAATGTTTAAATGATTAAATGTTTATAATGTGTTAATGTTTAAATGAGTTAATGATGTTTAGGATTATAGTGATTATTTTCGGAAAGTCCCTGTCAAGCAGTTTAAAGACAAACATGTGTACAAGAAGGGAGACAAGGCTGGACAGTGGAAATCTGAAGCTGCTGAAGCAAAATATGTAAGTAATTCCTTTTAAGATTTAAGAAAATAACTTATTTAGTAGCATTCTGAATTTTTGTACACTTTAGAGGGTGTTTGGCATAACCTGGATTTTTGACCAAACTTTGTTTTAGCCATATTCTTTTCCTTAGGTAAGCTTAGTTCTAGCATTAGTAGTAATTTAGAAACAAGTTTACTAATTTCTTAGTAAGTTTAAAAGTTTCAGGTAGTTGTCCAAAGTTTTTTTCTTTCAAAACTGTTTTAAAGGATTAGATAATTTAGATTATAGAATGTAGTTCTTTTGTTGTTTTTGTCACCTCAAATTAGTCACATTTATGTTAGTGCACTTTTTCAAAACCAGGTCTTTGACTTTCATGGGTCAAAAAATCAAATCTTGACCCATTTGGCGACTTTTTGCTGTCAAAAAATTGTCCCAACAGCCAGATGTTTTTTAATTTTAATTTCTTCGATATTGGGTCTTTTGCTCTGAAATTTTGTTTACAACTTATTTTGTTGCTTATCTAATGTCTAGTATTTTTAGTTTATTTTTAGGAATTTTTTTTATGTGCTTTTTAGGGCACCAAAGTAGCCCCTCTAGTCTATTTTTCTGTAGCCCATAGCAGCCCTTGGTTAAGATCGCTTGTTTAGTTCTTATAGGTGCTTTTAGATTGGTTATTAATACTTTGGTCTTTTTATGTTTAGTAACTTTCTCGTTTATTTAAGTCATTAACCCATTTTGACCCATTTTAGCCCAAACATGTACACGTTATGCTAAAATGGGTCAAAATGAGTGAAACGGGTGTAATATAAACGGCAAAGTTACTTATTAGCACACGTTTGGGCTAATAAGTAACTTTGTCGTTTATATTATACCCATTTTAGCCGATACATGTACTAATAAGTAAATTTGGCGTTTATTTGATTCATTTCACCCGTTTTGACCCATTTTAGCCCAAACATGTACACGTTATGCTAAGATGGGTCAAAATGGGTGAAACGGGTGTAATATAAATGACAAAGTTACTTATTAGTACACGTTTGGGCTAATAAGTAACTTTGTCGTTTATATTACACCAATTTCACCCAAATTAGCCCATACATGTACTAATAAGTAACTTTGTCGTTTTTTTGATTTATTTCACCCATTTTGACCCATTTCACCCGTTTTGTAACTTTACAGAATCGGATGATAAAGGTTCGAGAGGAACAGCCTGAACATATTGATCAGCAGATTGTAGAAAAAGTCTTGGGAACTAAACGAGGGTTTAACCCAGGACAGGGTAGGGTGTTGAGGGGTAATTCTTCGTCGTCGTCTTCTGTACGCTCGCACCCCGCTCATGCACCACCACTGACTCAATATCAAATGGCTGCAATGGCGAAGTTCGTGACGGCTACTCACCAACATGTTACGAACCTACATGAACACTTGAAGGAGCGTAACATCATTGATCTGCCACAGCCCCCCGTGCTCGACCCCTCACTGTTTATGACCATTAATGAAGAAGAAGAAGATGTGGCCGAGGCTGAAAGTGAGTAGGTTAATTATTTGAACATGGTTTACTTTGGTATGTTGAATAACTTCTCATTTTGGACAATTTATGTTTATGATGTTGGAACAATTTATGTTTATGTCGTCGAATTAAATCGTTGAACCATGTAGTCTTTGAACAATTTATGGAATGTAGTTTGCTTTAGTTATTAGTTATGTTGATTAGAAATTCTGGAAAATTTGGTGGCGGAAAAATCTGGAAAACAGGGTCGGAAAACCTGGGTAAACGCGACAAAACAGCCCAGCTGTTTTGCAGCAGATATCGCTTTTAGTGACAACATGTTGTCGCTACATGTTGTCGCTGTTGGTAACATTCCATTTTTTTATTCTCCCAGTGACAACTTGTTGTCGCTACAGGTTGTCGCCATATGTTTGGTCAAAAAAAGTCAGACATTTTAGTGGCTACATGTTGCCACAACAAAGTTGCCACAAAAAACTGCCAAACTTTTGGTGACAACATGTTGTCACTAAAACATCGTCACAAAAGAAAGAGGTCAATGAAAGTCAAGCCTTTTAGTGGCAACATGTTGCTGCTACAAGTGTTGTCACAAAAAAAACACGAGTCAACAAGTCAAAATTTTGGTCAAACATGTTGTCACAATAGGTGAAAAAGTTGTCACAATAACTTATTGCGACGCGGTTATAGCGACAACGCTTCTAGTGGCAACATGTTGTCACGAATATACCTATAGCGACAACTTTTGCACTTATCGCGACAACATTCCGTTGTCGCTATAGGTCCAGAATGGTGTAGTGACTGTAAGTGCATTTTTTGTCTTTTCGAAAATGCAATTACCGTTCTGTGAGAAACTTTGATCGTACCAATGTTAAATGATCATATTGCCCTCGTCTTCAAACCCCTTATTTATTTACTTGAAATTATCTTTATTTTCTTAATATGACGTGTCATTGTGGGGTGTCATTAATTGTGGTCATTTTTAAGACCGACGCATCCTTATAATATTTTTAGGTAATCTTTTCAGACGAACAATGTCGATAAGTTTCTTCTTTACGATTTTGTATACGAGCTATATATTATATATATGCCCAAGAAATGGTATTAATTAATGCATGATGTATACATATTAGTCGATGGAACAAATATACAATGTGTTGGTGAAAGTGAATGTGACATAACCACGAGTATATCATTTTCATGGTATGAAACAAGTAAATGTTGCCCAATTTCTTTGTGATACCGCATTAATTATAAAACCGACAAAAGAAATTTAATGCAACACTATAGTACTTCTCCCGTCTCAAAATAAGTGTTCGGTTTAACTTTTCAGAGTCAAACTGGTTCAACTTTAACCATAAATATATATATATTTTTTGTATTATATAATACTTGTGAAAAATTATACTAATGAAAAATACATTTAAAACTCAATTTATTTATATATTTTGCATCAAGTATTATATAAAGCCCAGAAAAATAAACAAAGTCAAAGTTGAATCAGTTTAACTATAAAAAGTTAAACTATATGTTGTTCAAATCCATTTCTTTTTTTGGAAAATATAGTAATCTAATTAGTTTATTAGAAATAGAGTAAACTGCAAAAATCGTTCATGTAGTTTGACCAAATGGTAAGTGTAATTTTTGTCTTTTCGAAAAAGCAATTACCGTCTTGTGAGAAACTTTGAGCTACAAACTTTGTTGTAACCAACATTAAATGATCAAATTGCCTTCGTCTTCAAACACCTTATTTATTTACTTGAATTTATCTTTATTTTCTCAAATAAATTCATCACAATCATCTATCGAAAATGAAAAACCAACACAAACTTTTGGTCACCCATTAAACAATAAAAACATCAAGAACGTACCGAACTATCATCATAACAAAACTCCAAACAAAAATCAAACAATTTAACAGAAAAATGTTACTATAATCACAAAAGTTTAACGAATGAAACTTTTTGAAACAAATCGCCATCTAAATCTTATTTCTATATTAAACTAAATTTTCAAACACCATTTATCATTTTCCGCCGCCTTTTTTATTGTTACAATTTTTGGCATATAGCTAGATAGAATTAAGGGGTATATCTGTGTGTTTTCGAGTTCCAGTGTTCATGTAAATGTGTCACTTGTTATTTGTGTGGTGTGGAAAATGTTACATATTGTCTATAATATACTCCCGAAAAATGGATGAGCAAGGGAAGAATACAGTATCATTTAAGAAAAAGAGAAAATCATGTCAAAACAGAAAGGGAAGACGGCGAAGGGTATTTTAGTCATTACGGGACAAAGACATTTGAGGAGTCGGGGTGCTCGACCACTTCCAACACGCCTAATCACTATGCTATTTATCTTACAAGATTTAAGTTTGGGACCCAACTATAGCTAACTGACCATCCAATCTTTAGAGTACAAAAGAATTAAAAGAATTTTGACACCGTTTTATGCATAATATTTTTATTTAATATCTTTTTATTAGTTGTCAAAGTATTCTTCTTTAAAAAATATAAGTTTGTAATTAAACCAGCATATGTGATCATTAGATCCTACCATTTAAAGTTTTAGTTATATTATTTTGTTAGTTTGAGGAAAAAACTTCGACCCTTTTGTTGGTAATTCTTGGTACCGTCCGTGTATGCTATTAAAGGTATAAACCGTATATTGATTTATGACTCAATACTGATTACATGTGATGACATATATAATAATCTACTGGGCTAAGCCCATATAATCTATCGCTAACAGCCCCCCGCAGTTTGAGCGGGAGAGGATCGAACACTCAAGCTGGAGGTAGACCGACGTGTGATCGGGCAACCAGCCCAATCTGCATCTGAATATGCAACTAAGGATGAAGTCGATGACGAATAAAGCTGTAAACCATAGGCTAGAGTACCGCGAACATAACGTAGAACTCGCTTGAGAGCAGAAAAATGTGGCTCTCGAGGATCATGCATGAAGAGACAAACCTGTTGAACAGCATACGAGATGTCCGGTCTAGTAAAAGTAAGGTACTGTAAAGCCCCTGCAAGACTACGATATAATATAGGATTAGAGACAGGATCACCATCGTCAACAAGCTTGGAATCCGTGTCAACAGGGGTACGACACGGATTACAAGTAAGCATGCCAGCATGCTCGAGAACCTCAGTAGCATACTTTTGCTGAGAAAGAAACATCCCAGAAGGAGTACGAGTCACAGATATACCGAAAAAATAATTAAGCGGGCCAAGATCAGCCATGGAGAACTCTGTATGCAAGGAAGTAATAATCCTTTGTAAAAATGATGTAGAAGATGCAGTCAAGACAATATCATCAACATATAAGAGTAAATAAGCCGTATCTGTCCCCTGACGATAAATAAACAGTGAAGAGTCACAAAGGCTATGATGAAAACCAACCCGAGTAGCATATGCAGCAAACCTCTGAAACCAAGCTCGAGGCCCCTGTTTAAGCCCATAAAGTGATCTCTGCAAGAGACAAACATGATCGGGATGCTGCGGATCCCTAAAACCAGGTGGCTGATATATATAAACAGTCCCAGACAACGAGCCATGCAAAAAAGCATTCTTGACATCAAGTTGATGAACAGGCCAGTGTCGAGAAATAGCAAGACTAAGCACTGTACGAATAGTAGCCGGTTTAACAATCGGGCTAAAAGTCTCATCAACATCAACACATACAAGCTGAGTACTGCCATTCGCAACAAGGCGTGCCTTGTAGCGGTTAAGAGTTAAGACTACCATTTGCATTATGTTTATGCCTAAACAGCCACATAGAACGAACAATGTTCGCGTCCGGTGGCCGAGGTACAAGAATCCAAGTATTATTTTTAATCAATGCATTATATTCATCAAGCATAGCACGAAAACCAATGAGGGTTAGTAAGCGCATGGGTGTACGACTTTAGAAGTGGAGAAATGGTAGACATATGTAGGGTGAAGCGTTGGGTAGGGCGATTAGAACCAACACGATAGCGAGTGACCATGGGGTGAATTGACGTGGGATTGGGGTTCGGTTGTTGTACCGGAGGGGTAACACCAACAAATTGTTGAACATTGGTAGTGGAAGTTGGCTGGTGGGGTTGGTCCTGGGTAGGGGGTTGGATCTGCATAGGGGGTGACGAGGTCGGGTTGCTGGGTGGAATTGGGTCTGGTTGGTGAGTTGATGGATTGTGAGATGATGGACTATCGTTTGGTGTAGGAATTGAGTGAGTATGTGTGGTAGGCAAGGGTGAGGTAAGGTTTTTAGTGAGTAAGTGTTGTTGTATGAGGTTTGGAGGTGTATCGAGAAAGGTGTAAGAGAGTGAAGTGTTTAGTGTCTTGGAGCCATACGGGAATTGTGATTCATCAAAGGTCACATGACAGGATAAAATGATTTTGTTTGTGTTGAGGTCTAGACATCTATACCCCTTGTGATTCGTTGGGTACCCAAGAAAAATGGAAGGTGATAAAGTCTTATCGTAGTATATAATTATTTCCGAAGAAATACCGGTGAAAGTATTTCCCGGGTCGTTTTCCCAGCGAAGGCGAATGGAATCGAGAATATCGATTCGTGAAATCGTGATTTGAAAAGTGAGAAAGTGAAATGATAAAAGAGATGTTGTGATTTAAAACTATGAGTATCAAACATAAACTAAAAGGCAATAATCAAGCATATAAAACAAGCATGTAAAGTACCAATTTCCTAAAACGCAATCTAATCTAAAAACGAGCAAGTTAAGGCAACTAGATTATTCTAAAAATGATATATGAGAAATTTGTTTGCTAAGTGACGTGAAAAGTTCATTAAGTGTGGATTAGGGTTTGATGACGAATTATATTCCTTAAACAAGATCATTTCCTCACAACGTTGGTTTATTTTGCAAACAATCTTTTAAAAAGAAAATAATTACTAGATGTGTAATTTGATTATTTTCCGGCTTTTGCCCTTCAAATAATAAAATCACAAATCTAAATAACTTTGACTAATTATTAATCACAATCCCCTTTTATTAATCCACACTTAAATCACAAATCCTTATCACTTAGCAAACATAAAAAAAAACTACTCGCTACGCATATCAATAACACTAACAAATAAACATACAAGCATAATTATATTAATAAACTAAATAAAAGAGAAAAGGATAAGAAAATAGAACCCGGAATTAAGAGATGAGATGAAATTAACCACCCGATCTTATAAACTAAACAAACAATAAAGTTTAATTCCTAAAAAGCTTTAATAAAACCAAATAGTTAATAAAGTTTGTGACTTTATTAACTAATTAGCTTATTAAGACTAAAAAGCAATAAACTTTATTGATAAGCTAGCTTATAAGACCCTTAAGCTCCGGCCTTAGCGGTAGAAATGATGATAAACAAAGAAAAATCAAAACTTTATTAGAAATAAGCAATAATAATGACCAAATAAGCTATGGAAGAGCTTAATGGTTGATAAAGCTACAAACTTTAAGTGAAATTAAGCTAAGAAAAGCTAAAAGATTGAAACTTTATGAGAAAAACTTAATAAATTTAAGATAATAAGCTATTTTGAAAGAAAAAAATAATAAAGTTAAAAACTTTTTATAAAATAACTATTAAAACTATGTAGATCTATAATAATAAACTAATTAATTGCTTTTAATAAAAGTAAAATTAATAAAAATCAAATCTTTTTGGTTTTTATAAAGTAATTTGTAAAAACAAAAATTAGATCTAAGTTTATAAAAGCTTTTTTAAAAACAAAATAGTAAAAGAGGATTTATTAAATGAGCTAAATCTAAATAAGCCACAAAAAGCTAATAAGCTTTTATGACTTATTAGATAAGAAAAGTAAAAGAAAAGAAAAAGAGTAGAAGTGATTAAACAAAATAATCTTCAAAGCCTCAAATTAAATCTTCATCTCATATTAATAAGCTAAAAAGTTGATTACAAAAAAAAAAAAAAAAAAAAAGTATTTGAAATAAGCTAATCTTTTACAATAATAAGCTAACCTACTACAATAATCTAATATTACTCCTACTCCTAATAATAATTCTACTCTCTAATCTACATCTACTCTCTAAAATTCTAACCCCTTCAAATTGGGTCTGGTGAGTCTTATTTATATCAAATGAGGAGTGAGGGGTATAATAGTCCATTCAGGCCACTTTCAATCCAAGCCATTCAATCAGGGGTAATCTGGTCATTTCACAGCGCCGAATGCTATTTTGTCTTATTCCGGAATGCCACGTGTCACCCTCCCATTGGTGGATCTGACTGCTAGAGGTTTCCTCGGACTGACACACGCCTGTGCACTCTGACCTCGTACTGACGCCTGCTGACACACTCTGACCTCGTACTGACACACGCTGTTTCGTCATCTTGTACACGTGTCATCCTCTGATTGGTCAAGAATACTGCCACGTCGGAACCTCGTACTGACAACCTCGTACCTGCCATGTCAGACCTGCCAACTGTACCTGCAACAATAACCTCGTACAAATCATTAGCATTTAATGAGCCGCCACGTGGCAGGCTCTGATTGGTCCACGGCACTGCCACGTCAGCAGTGGGGGCCCACTGGTCAACGCTGGTCAACGTAGGTCAAATTTTGACCATTCAACGGTCAACGAAAGTCAAACTTTGACTGGTCAACGGTCAACGAAAGTCAATGTTTGACCAGTCAACGGTCAACGGAAGTCAACGCTGACGGTCAATGGTCAACGAGGTCAACGGTCAATGGTCAATGTTGACTAGTCAACGCTGACCGGGCCGGGTCGGTGACGTGTCGGGTCTGCCACGTGGACCACTCATGGAGTGACACGTGGTGCTGAGGATTAATACCCCATTTTGCTCAGACGGGACTCGAACCCCTGACCTCTCGTGTGAGAGTTGAAGGTGCTAGCCAACTGAGCTGGAGCATACCTTCAGTTATACATGCATTTGGTTCTTTTTATTATAGTTTGAGCCCAGTCCAGATTATTACAAGTAAAAAGGGTCAAAATAGATTTTGACCTGTCAATTTAAGGCAGTTTTGGACCTGATAAAAATTTGAGAAAAATACTGTCGGACTCGTTTTTCCGTGCTCTTTCCAATGGTGTGATCGGGAAATATTTTTGACTTCATCTTTACCACGAAAAATGTGAAAACGTCGTCGAAACTCTCCGAAAATCACCGTTTTTCTTTTGTATTCAAACCCTTTTATCATCAACACATAATCACGCGCTCCAAACATATTTGTAACATAATAAATGTGATCCCGGCTTGCATCCCCGGCCTTGGCTATTTACACTTTACCAAATCTCGTGCTCGTTTTGTCATTTTCTTGTGATTTTTCGTCCTTTTCTTAAATATCCGTTCCTGCACATTCACAAACACAAAAACATACATTCTTTGGCAATTTTGGTTAGTTTTTGGTTTATTTGGTCCTTTTATGGCTCAGAAAAGGTGAGTGAATAAGCACTCACCAAAGGCGTGGAACGAGGTCCAAGTTTGTTGTTGGTATCTGTTGGGAATTATTCTATCAGTTACCACGGTGAGTGAAGATATTACAACTGCAAGAAGAATGTACTTGCAGTGGAAACTTATTACCACTGCAAGAACAAATATTACCACTGCTCACTTGTTAGCTGTTAGAGAAACGCGTATTGATAAACATAGAAAAGATTTTGTGTATATCTTATTCTATTAGTATTATACTTATCTTGTACAAGAGGACTCCTTGTTGTATAAAAGGAGATCCTAGATGATAACTTAGATATACGTTTTCTTAGAGCTTCAAGGTGTAACCCTAGTGATATCTCAGATCACTCGTATTATTATTATTAATAATATTGGAGCTAGTTGTTTTGTTATATTCATTGTTCATACATTGTTTCACTTACAATTAATCTTCTAAGTATCATTAAGTAGATTCCGCATACTTAGTGGTATCACTCAAAGTATCATTATCAACACAAGTTCAAGGTGTACACGATCCAACAAGTGGTATCAGAGCAAGGTTTTGATATTTTGATTTAGAAGATCCAATGGCAGATTCAAAAGATACAATGGAGACAGAAACAAGCCAATCTAATATTGCTGCAAAGCTTCCCAAGCTTAAAATTAATGACTTTGAGATGTGGAGGCTTATGATTGAACAATTCTTTATGGTTCAAGACTACACATTATGGGAGATCATAATGTGTGGAAATTCATTCAAACCTGGTGCAACTGTTGAGACAGTTGGTGGCAAGCCAGTAACAAAAGTAAATACTGGTCCAGTTACAAATGATGAAAGAAACCAACTGAAGAATGATTTGAAGGCTAGAGGTTTGCTATTGATGGCCCTACCCAGAGAACAAGTTCTGGCTTTTACCAAATACAAGGATGCAAAGACCCTCTTTGATGAGATATGTGAAGTATTTGGTGGTAATGACTATACCAAGAAAACTCAAAAGACTTTACTGAAGCAGACCTATGAGAATTTTGGCTCATCAAGCAATGAATCTCTTGATAGCATATTCACAAGGCTACAAAAGATAGTAACTCAGCTGACTGCTTTTGGAATTGAGGTAGAAAAGGAAGACCTCAATCTTAAATTTTTAAGAAGTTTACCTGCTGAGTTTGATACAAATGTTGCTGTATGGGAGGACAAGTCAGATCTTGAGACAATGAAGCTTAATGATGTGTACAATAACTTCAAAGTTATTGAACAAAGACTTAAGAAAGCTGGCAAGTTAAAGACAAGTTCTGCAGGAGTTGCACTCATATCATCATCAGGTAATGACAGTTCTGATGATGAAAGTGACAGTGATAATGACAGTGGTAACAGGATTGTTTCCACTGGCAATGGAAATGTTTCCACTAGGAGCTCAAAGAAGCAGATTGCAGGACTAAGTGATGCTACTTTCTATGCCTTTATATCCAGCCATGTGGGTGGTTCAATCCTCAATCATGAGGACTTGGATCAAATTGATGAAGATGATATGGAGGAGATGGACATCAAATGGCAGGTAGCATTGCTCAGCTTAAGATCAAAGAAGTTCTGGAAGAAGACAGGGAGAAAGATTCATATAAGTGGTGATGAGACTGTAGGTTTTGATAAAAAGAAGGTGGAGTGCTATAACTGTCACAAGAAGGGGCACTTTGCAAGAGAATGCAGAAAACCAAGGAAATCTGACAATAAGTCAACTTGGTACAAGAAGGAAAAGACCAAAGAACCTACAACAGAAGAGCCAAAGGTGCTATTGGCTATTGATGGAGTAAGCTTTGATTGGAGCTTTATGGGTCAGAATGGAGAAGATGATCAAGAATCTGCAATGCTGGCCACTGAGCATGCACTCATGGCTTTCTCTGACTCTGAGGTATATACTGATAATGCTTGTTCTAAAAACTGTAAGGCTGTAAAAGAGTTAGAGGTTTCTAAAACACAATATGAAGCTCTCATGCTAGATTTACATCATACTAATTATAATTTAGCAAATCATAAAAGAGGTCTAGGTGTTTTAGAAAAACAGATAGAGCATTATAGGGCTAATGAATCTAAGTTCAGTGATGATATTGCTGTTCTAAAAAGAGATTTAGATTTTTATCTTGAAGTAAATAAAGCTCTTAGGGAAGAGATTGAGAAAGTTACAAAGGATAGTGAGAATATTCAGATTACTAAGAAAACACTAGATCATCAATCCAAGAGCATTGACAAAATTTGGGAAGCCCAAGTTGTGAGCAAAGCTAAATCAGGTCTTGGATACAATACTGTTCCACCACCTCTAAGAGGTGTTCCAGCACCTCCTGGTATTGATCTAGCTCACACAGGCTTAGAAGAGTTTCAGGATCCACCCATGACCTATGGACCAAAATTTGTTAAACCAGTTGAAACTGAAAAGGTTCAGGTTGAGGTTGAGACTTTTGATAGTGCTAGTGACTCATCTCTTAAAGATGAATGTTTGAATGTTGAGTCTAAAACTAGTGTTATTGAAAATGTTAAAGTTTAGGAAAGTAAAAGCATTCCTGAAGAAGTTAAAGAGAAGCCTAGAACACAGTCTAATTTCACTAGCTCTACTACTAGGTATGCTGAAATGTACAGGGATAGGCCTAAATCTCCTAGAGGTAACATGAGAAGTTGGAATCATGTTAAAACTAGACAGTTTGGTAGTGACTTTGTGTTTTACAATAAGGCTTGTCACATATGTGGTAGCTTTGACCATTTAGCTAAAGACTGTACCTACCACATGGGAAGAAGGGAAGTTTTTACAAGGGTGAATGGATCAAATTCTAATAAAATGACTCACCCAAATCCCCTAAGCAAAATGGTTCCCAGGTCTGTTATGCTTAACACTGGCATTAAACATGTTTCCACTGCTAGACCAGCAGTTACCACTGCCAGAAGTAATAACAGAGTTTATCCTAAGTCCCCTGTCACTTCTTTTGTTAAATCTTACCAAACAGGGAAAAAGGCTTATTTTGAAAAGAATGATCACAAGAATCACATGTGGAAACCAAAATTTTCTAATCCAGCAGTTTCCACTGCTAGGCATGCAGTTACCACTGCAAGACAAATTGTTTCCACTGATGTTCAAAAGAAAAGGGTAAACTTGGGAAAAGCTGTTAAGGCCTCAGCTCGTTGGGAATGGAAACCAAAAGGAACAACAAACAATCCCAATGGTGTATCAATGACCTTTGATAGATATAATTATATTGATACACGAGGCATATCCAAGTCATTTGTGGCTTGGGTCCCCAAAAGGTACTAATTTGTTTATGATGTGTGCAGGGACAGTCAAAGATTAATGTTTTCTATGAATGACTTGATGATATTTTCTGTGTTGAACTAATATGGTTTCAAGTTGTTTGATATATGTCTGTTCTGCAAATGTTCATGTAATTGCAAGATGTGTGTTACAGTCACCAAGAGATATAGCCAAGGAAGTGGTCTAATGAGCTGTATTTAGTCTCTATTGCAAACAAAATAATGCTGAAGGTCTTACATATTATGCTAATTATGAAGATCTTTTTATTTCAAGACATAAGATACAGCTTACATTCAAGGTTCCAATTGGATTACAAAGATCATTCCTAATACATTTGGCTACTTGTGTACTACTAGCTTCTATCAATTATTACATAATACTTGAGGCTATGACAAGTACAATGAAGAAGCTGAAGCTGAAAATGGAAAAAGAAGAGAAGGAAGACTGTGAAGATGCACAAGTACCAAAGTCAAGAAAATACTCACAAACTTTGGTCCTTGGCAACATTCATCAATAATTTACTTCTGCTTCTCCTTTCCCTTATGTGTGATTTGAGCTTTATTGCTCTGTCCAATGTGTTCTTGATGCAGAAGACAAGGTTCTGGAGCAGGAAGATCCACCATCAAGTTTGATGATGTTGGGAGAGATGGATCTCTCATACTTGATCTTGGTTGAGATCTCTCTGGTGTGGAAGGAGGAAGAAAGGTTGGTTCTTCATTATCTTCCTCTGAAGATTCTTCATCAGATGTCCAGATGAAGGGAGAGACAAGCTCAGCAGGATTTGTATTATGGCTTGATTCACCCTCTATGTATGCATTCCATTTCTTGTCTTCCACATCCCATCGGTTCTTTATTTCTCTCTCAAAATCAGAACCTTCACGTCCCCATGGATATGGTGGTACCTCTTCTTCTGATGTTGGAACAGAAGAGTGTTGATCAGAGGACTCAGGGTTTGATGACATGATTTTTTGGATGCAAATTGGTTTTGTGGTTTTTGTTGTGGGCTATTAGAGTTGTAAGATTGTTGGTGATTAAGATGTTGTGTTTGGAGGAGGTTAAATAAGCCAAGGTTGGGTGTTACAATAATTAATGAGGATTATTTACTTCCATCTGTTTTGGTTGGTTTGAGGAGTAACTGTGGTTTGACTTTTGAGAAGATATTTTGTGTATAGTAACTTGGTTAAAAAGTTACTTGGGTTAATATTTGTGAGTTAAGATGAGATTTTTGTGATGTTACATCTCATTGGAGTTATAAGGTGTGTAATATTGACACACAACAAATGGTTATTGATTCACCATGTCTAACCCACATAAGAATCAGCTAGTCCATAAGCAAACGGCTCATGGTAAAGACTTATCAAATCCGTTGATAGCTGATAGTTTGCTAAAAACTATGATAAGAGCAGCACATTTTACATATTTTCCTTACCACTGCTCTTTGAAATTTTGTTGATTTTTACCACTGCAAGTTCATTGTTTCCACTGAAAGTGTAAATTTTACCACTGATGAACTAGCCGTTACAACTGTGTGTCAGTAATCGTATTTTTACTAGCCGTTACCAAAAATAACTGTCTTTCCTTACTAATAGGGTTAAATTTTTGGGAATTATCTACTTACCAAATTGTATTTCTTCAAAAGATACATCTTTCTATAGATAATTCTTCATCCACGTTTTTCTCAAAACCCTACTAATATAAATTGATTTTGTACGGCTTGATTTTTACTCACGATTACTAACACTTTCTTCTCTAAAATCACAAAATCATGGTGACTCTCAAGTTTGCAGAAGAACACAACCAAGTGGCTTATCTACAAAAGTCAAACGTCAAGAGTGGACCTACTTTTCATCAGATTGTGGACTTTCTTAACTCAACTCATATAAGGTATGCCTTAACTATGAATCCCACAATCTTTGTTTCTCAAATCAAACAGTTTTGGAACTCTGCAGAGTCCATCACACTTGAACAGGGAGACATACATGAACCTGTGGAAGCTCTTAGAGCCACAGTTGATGGGGTAACTATTGATGTTACTGAGTCATCTTTGAGGAGAATTCTCCAATTAGATGATCTCAATGGTATCGTCACATTACCTAATTCAGACATATTCCACTACATTGGTCTGATGGGGTATGATACATCTGATCAAAAAGTAACCTTTAAGAAAGGATGTTTTTGCCCCCATTGGAGATTTTTGATACACACTCTGTTGCATTGCCTAAGTCCTAAGAAAACTTCTTATGAACAATTTGGATCAACCATGGCTTACCCTTTAGTTTGCTTGGTTTCTGATAGGACTTTCAATTTTTCAAAGTTTATATTTAATAATATGAAAGGCAATGTAACAAGTTCATACAAATTTTTGATGTATCCAAGGTTTGTGCAAGCAGTGTTAAATGAATTTCAACTGCATAATCATAATAGGATTTATGACACTCCATATCTTAAGCCAAAAGTATTTCAAAACATGAGTAAGGCTTCGGATCTTTGGGATGGAGTGACTCATCCTCTTTTTACAAACATGCTTGCAAAGATTTCACAACTACAGGGTGAAGATGCAACAATCCCAGTTGTATCCCATCACACACCCACTATTTCTGTTCCACAAATTCAACATTTTCCTGCTATAACTCACACATATGAAAGGAGGCAAAAACAGCCAACTCCTTCCATGACAACATTGCATGTTGCTGATCCTTATGGTTTAGGAACAAGCAGTGGTGGTTCAAGGCTTCAATCTAGTCCAACTAGAGAAGAGCCTGAATCAATGCCTTATGATTCACCTCTCCCAACAGGTAACACAGTTGGAAGTGATGAAGGCAGTGTGACACTAACTGAATTGATGGGATTATGTACCAAATTAACCAAACAGGTTCAAACTCTGGAGAAAGATCTGGCACTGACCAAAGTACAACATGCCACAGAGTTGAATCAATTGAAGACTGAGATTCAAAAGTTGCAGGCTGAAGTTGTGGATCTCAAGAAGAAAAGACATGTTCAAGTTGTGGTTTCTTCTCCATCATCCACTCATGATGGTATTTCTACAGGATCTGGTTATGATTTGGGAACTTCTTCCAAACAGGGGAGGAAACCAGATGCAGAACTTAAGGAGAGGAGTAAAAATTGGGATAAAGAGTTTACTGAGTTTCCTGATTCTGATGATGATCAAGTAAAAGTTGATGATGCTGAGTCTGAGGGGAGGAAATTGGGATTTGGAGATATGGATGCTGATGCAGGTTTTAATTTTGATGCTCAACCAATTTCCACTGAAGCAGAACAAGTTTCCACTGATCAACAACTTACCACTGCAAGTGATAATATTCCCACTGCTTGTCAAGGTATTACCACTGCAGAGGAAGAAGTTGTCAGTAGAAGCTTAGTTAAAGGAAAGGCTATTGAAAGTGCTTCAAATCAAGTGACAAGAAAGATTTCTAAGTTTGAACAAGCTCAGATTGACTATGATCATAAGTTAGCTGAACAACAACAAGCTGAAGAGTATGAAAGAATTAAAAAGATCAAGGAAGATGAAGTTGCTAGTTTCATGGAAGCAACAAGGTTGGATAAACTTGAAGCTGTTGTAGCAGAACCTATTTCAAGTATCTCTCCAACTGTTATGTATGAGAAACCTCCAGAATTTTCATATGTGCCTACAGAAGAAGAAATTGATTATTTGATTAACAATGATCAAATAATTAGGAAGAAGGCTATTGAATTGATTGCTAATACAACCTTGAATGAAGAACAAAGGTCTGCTCAACTTAAGGATTTCATTCTCATGAAAAATCAGCAGGCTCTTGATCAAATTATTGGAGATGCAAGAAAAGGTCAAAAGGTGCCAAGGAAACTTACAAAGGCACAAATTATTTCTGAGATGAAGATTTACTGTTGTCATGTTGGTAATATGAAGATGGGTCAATTCAAAGGAATGTCACATGATCAGATTGAAGGTATTTACTATAGAATCAAAAGACAAGATAGTAAATTCATTCCAATGAATCAAGAACCATTATCTATGAAGACAAAAAGGACTGGAGTGAGTCTTGAATCAAAAGATGCAAAGAAGTTGAAGACTCAGAAACCATCTCAAGAAGAAGAAGGTCCTAGCAAGTTGACTGAAGAACAAGTTACAAACATGTTGTTCATAGAAACTGATGTGCTTAATATTGAACCTCTACAAGCAAAATATCCAGTAGTTGGATGGGAAATCTTTTCTGATAGTTTTGGTTCAGCTTGGAAGATTATCAGAACTGGAAGTGTCACAAATATTTGTAGAGATTTTGAAGATGTTATTAGATCTTGTGATAGAGAAGATCTGGATACTTTGTGGAAAATAGTTCAAGATCAGTTTAAGAAGGAAGAACTTGTTGATGTCAAAGCTAAGGAATTATGGGTTCACTTCAGAAGACTATATGAACCTGACCCAAGTGATAGATATTGGAGATTTGAAGCTCATGATCAAAGAACCTTGTGGAAATTCTATGATTCAAGTTTTGTGCATCATGTTTCTACTCAAGATGGAGTTGATGTCTTTATGTTGGTTGAGAAAGAATATCCATTGAGAGCTGGAGTATTGGATGTAATGAGAACTGTGAAGCTTAGGTGTTGGGAAAGAACTGAAGTCATAGATGATTTGCTGCAAAGGATATATGATCAAAGTGTAAGAGCTGATAAAAGATTAAGAAAAACAAGATAAGTGTTTGGAAGAATTCCCATATCCTCAGGTTTATTGTATACTTGAAGAAACTTATTGATTTACTAATAAATCATAAGTTTAGGGGAGGATTGTTGGGAATTATTCTATCAGTTACCACGGTGAGTGAAGATATTACAACTGCAAGAAGAATGTACTTGCAGTGGAAACTTATTACCACTGCAAGAACAAATATTACCACTGCTCACTTGTTAGCTGTTAGAGAAACGCGTATTGATAAACATAGAAAAGATTTTGTGTATATCTTATTCTATTAGTATTATACTTATCTTGTACAAGAGGACTCCTTGTTGTATAAAAGGAGATCCTAGATGATAACTTAGATATACGTTTTCTTAGAGCTTCAAGGTGTAACCCTAGTGATATCTCAGATCACTCGTATTATTATTATTAATAATATTGGAGCTAGTTGTTTTGTTATATTCATTGTTCATACATTGTTTCACTTACAATTAATCTTCTAAGTATCATTAAGTAGATTCCGCATACTTAGTGGTATCACTCAAAGTATCATTATCAACACAAGTTCAAGGTGTACACGATCCAACAGTATCTATGTGAGGGTAGCAAAGACAGCCAAATACCCGAAGGTCCGCATAGTTCGGTGTAGTTTTGTAAAGGCGAGTGTGTGGAGTTTCATTGTTTATGGCAGTGGAGGGCAAGATGTTTAAAAGGTAGGCTACCATGTGAAGTGCTTCAACCCAAAATGTTACGACCATGATCACATTAGAAGCAAATAATTGGTGTAGGTCATTGTTGTCAAATTCACCACCATGATCACATTGCAACGATTTTATATCACAATTAAATTGGTTCTTAACAAAAGCGCGAAAATGAATAAATTTAGACAACATATCAAACTTGTTACGAAGAGGGTACACCCATAAATAATAAGAAAAAGAGTTAATTACATAAATGGTCACTATGGTTTGGTCTTTTTTGCACTTTCAGTCACCGAACTTTTTTTTTGACTGATTCAGTCACTGTGGTTTGCATATGTTACAGATCTAGTCCCAATTCAAATAAAATGACCAAAAAGCCCTTGTCTCTTCTTTTCCGTTAACTGTCTGTTAACCAGCATTGCAACGTTAGTCCTTTTCCGTTAACTAGCATTGCAACGTTAGTCCTTTTCCGTTAAATTTTTTTTTCTAAATTATTTTTTTAGAAAAATATTTTTTTTTGAAAAATTATTTTTTTCTGAAATAATTTTTTCGAAATAATTTTTTTAAAAAATTAATTTTTTTCGAAAAATTATTTTTTTCTGAAATTATTTTTTCGAAATATTTTTTTCAAAAAATTATTTTTTTTCGAAAAATTATTTTTTTCTGAAATAATTTTTTCAAAAAATTAATTTTTTTCGAAAAATTATTTTTTTTCGAAATAATTTTTTCGATTTTTTTTTTTATTCTAAATTATTTTTTTTAGAAAAATATTTTTTTTTCGAAAATTTTCTTTTTTCTGAAATAATTTTTTCGAAAATATTTTTCTAAAAAACGGAGGAAAACGTGTAAAAACGGAGGAAAACAAAAACTTGTACACGTTTTTTCCAGTATTTACACGTTTTCGTCCGTATTTACATATTTTCGTCCGTTTTACACGTTTTCCTCCGTTTTTACACGTTTTTGTCAGTATTTGCACTTTTTTGAAATAATTTTTAGAAAACGTGTAAATACGGACGAAAACGTGTAAATACGGACGAAAACGTGTAAAAATGGATGAAAACGTGTAAAAACGGACGAAAACGTGTAAATACAGACGAAAACGTGAAAAAACGGATGAAAACGTGTAAAAACGGACGAAAACATGTAAATACGGACGAAAACGTGTAAATACAGTCGAAAACGTGTAAATACAGACGAAAACGTGAAAAAACGGATGAAAACGTGTAAAAACGGACGAAAACGTGTAAATACGGACGAAAACGTGTAAATACGAATGAAAACGTGTAAAAACGGATGAAAACGTGTAAAAACGGATGAAAACGTGTAGAGACGGACGAAAGCATGTAAATACAGACGAAAACGTGTAAAAACAGACAAAAACGTGTAAAAACGGACTAAAACGTGTAAATACAGACGAAAACCTGTAATTACGGACGAAAACGTGAAAAAACGGATGAAAACGTATAAAGACCGGACGAAAACGTTTGAAAACCAAGTTTTCGGTTGTTCTCTAACGGTCATTAGTCTAAAAGACTAACGGTCGTTAGTCCAAATAAGATGACAAGGGCTGTTTGGTCATTTCATTCGGAAAAAAAAAGTTCAGTGACTAGGCCCGTAATAACAGCAAACCATAGTGACTAGGCCCATCAAAAAAAAAGTTCAGTGACTAATAGTGAAATTTCAAGCAAACCACAGTGACCATCTATGTAATTAACTCTAAGGGGGCGTTTGGTTCGCTGTAATCTGGCGTAATTCGATGTAATTGTAATTTGATTACATTACGTAGACTGTTTGGTTCGCAGAATGGAGGGAATTGTAATTCAGATTACATTACGTAGGCTGTTTGGTTTGCGTCGTAATTGTAATTCAGTCATTACAATTACATCAAAGGAGGGAATTCAGATTACATAGGAAGTTTGATGGAAAGTTTTAAATTACGTTGTAATTCAGAACTTTATAATAATAATAATAATAATAATAATAATAATAATAATAGTAATAAATAATATTTATTATTTATTTATAGTAATAATAATAATAATATTAAATAAATAAAAATAAATAATAAATAAATAAATAATATTTATATATTTATTTATTTATTTATTATTATTATTTATTTATTTATAATAATAATAATAATGAGAAGAAGAAATAAATAATAATAATAATAATAAATATAGTAATAATAATAATAATAATAATAATAATAATAATAATAATAATAATAAATATTTATTTATTTATTTATTATCATTATTTAATTATTTATAATAATAATAATAATAATAATAAATAAATAAATATAAATAATATTTATCATTATTATTATATAAATATTAAATAATAATAATATTATTATTAAAATAATAATAATAATAATAATAAATATTATTATTATTTAATTATTTATAATAATAATAATAAAATTATTTATTATTAATATTATTATATAAATATTAAATAATAATAATATTATTATTAAAAATATTATTCAAAAAATAATAATAATAATAATTATAATAATAATATTAATATTATTATTATTATTATTAATAATATTATTATTATTATTGTTATTATTATTATTTTAATATTTATATAATTATTATTATTGTTATTATTATTATATAAATATTAAAATAATAATAATAATTTTAAATATTATTCTTATTATTTATTCTTATTTTTTTTAATTTATTATTATTATTATTATTATTATTATTATTATTTTAATATTTATATAATAATAATAAACAATAATAACATTTATAATTTTTATTATTTATTATATTATTATTATTATTTATTAATATTTTTCCCCTTCTCATAGCTAAACGAACATATCTCGAATATCATGTAAGACATGATTGATGAATTGATTCATGTGAGATTACATATATCCCAATATCTATACGCTAACACGTGGCCATGAGCTTAAACTATACTAATCCTAATCTAATACAAAAATTATTCCAAAACTAATACAAATAAGTCCGCTAACAAAATTGTCAAATCTATAAATATATCCTTTTTAACATTTGATAAGCAAATGTCGATGTGGAGATTGAATTCAGGGAGTTTCGTCTAAGTTTAATTCCGAAAAATAGTTTTATTTCATTGAAATTGCTTTATCAAATCATTATAAATTTCTTCAAATAAGCTATAATGAACTTAAGGACTATTATGAGATGCCTAATAAAGTCGGTACAAAGGTGGATGAATTAGACAAGCAATAGTCGTGTGTATGTAGGAAACAATTGCCTTATTCCTCACTTTTTTACATATGGCCTCAATTATAGGGTTGCATGCAGCTTGCAATTTGTTGAAGTTTGAACACTGAGAGTCTAAAGTCAACACAATATTTTAGTGCATTTCGGGTTGAGTCATTTCATATGAAGAAAATCAGTCTCATAGTCATTTCAGATGAAGAAAAGCAATGAGAAAGAACATGCATGTTAATGTCTGCTACTGCTAGTGCCACTAATGTAAAAGCAGTTGAGTGTATGCGTTGAAGTTTTGTGCAAGGTAGCAAAAAGGTTGTTCCCACTGACGTACATAACATTTACCAAAAGTCAAATTTATAAGACTAAGTCAATTATATTCTTTATATTAAAAAAGAAAGCATATTGGTTTGTCTCATCCTTTAAGTGAAAGTAATTACTTAAAGCTTGATGCCTAGAAACAATATTTAATGTTTTATCACTCACTTTCACTCTTGTAAACTTCTAACCCTCCTGCCTAAATTATTGTGGCCACATTTCATCTTGGGTAAATTACTACGTTCGTTCGTCCTTATTGTTATATCAAAATCACTAGTTTGTCTCTTGGCTTTATTTTTTGCATGAACTGTCCTTATCTTGAAAACTTGTAGTACCAACTAAGGACCGTTGGTGTTACAAGTTCTCAATGGATAAGGGCCGTTGGTGTTATCGATAAGGACTGTTTGTGTTACAACTTTTTAAGATCAGGACGGTTCATGCAAAAAATAAAGTCGAGAGACGAAAATAGAGATTTTGATATAACAACAGGGACTAACGGTGTAATTGACTCTTTCTTCTTTTTCTGCAAATAGATTTATTAGTTTTACTTATCAAAAATTTTACTCTCTGAATTTGGTTACTTTGCAGGTTTAGGTTTGATTCAAGTTTCGAGTTTTCATGCTATCTACAAGTTTATTTTGGCATGATATGTTATGCTTGAGTTTGGTGGTCGGTTTTCTCCTCTTAAATTCTTGTATCATAATTTGACAGCCATGCTCTTTTGTGTTTAAGTTTGAAGAAATAAGTAGGTGGTATTAGAGAAAGTATGAAACAAGTTATGGTGAAGAAACCTCAATTAAAGTAGATGGTTGGAAATCTTTCAAAGTATTCAATTTTGTAACTTGTATGTATGTTTATTGATTAAATGTAGTAATTTCATATAATTAATTTATGTATATGTCAATAATACTTTCAACATTCATATTAGTAGTAAAAGAAACTTATTATTTGTATTCATATTGGTGTACCAAAAACTTTACAACAAACATATTTAAGTTGTAAAAGAAACCTATAATAATATTATCTTTCTTTTGGTTTTCATTTGTTACTCAAGTATATAGCATGGTTGAAAGGTGGTGGGATTTCATATTCCTGCAATGAGGTCCTATCAACAATTGTTAGAAACTTAGAATGGTTCTTGGCTCTTTGGTTAAATAAGGTGCAAAAACAATTTTTGAAGGCAACGTTCTTATCGTTATGGAGATATGTGTGGTGTCATAGAAACACATGTGTATTCAGAAAGGTGAGACCGAGAAACAATTTATTTTTTGATCATTTTGTAACGCGGTCGTTTGTGTACGTCAATAATAGATGTAAATCCAAAAGCTTGAGTTGTTTGGTTGGCTTAAAAACCCATCTCTTCTTACTTTTGGGATATAAATTTTTTGTATTTCTATGGCTTCTTGCTAATTTAATAAAATCTCTGCCATTCAAATAAAATAAAAAATAAAATAAAATAAAATCTTTATGGCATCTCCAAAACATGTAGTTAAACTATGAATTTTTGTTATATAATAGGTTGTAAGAAACTAAATTGTCTTATGACAATTAAGTGTTAATTGTAAATTTATAATTTTAGAGATTGTCTTCACCTTTCACGAAACTTTCATACTTTTATAATCATTTATGGTGATTAAGTAATGAAAAACATGTTGTTAACTAAACGTTTGGGATGTTATTGCCAGAAAAAAATATATATATATATATAGACAGCTTAATATCTCAAATTAAAGTCACTATAATTACATGATTTAAATTTATAACCATGTAGCTATGAACTCCCAATATATAATACTATTGGATTACAACTGAAAAAACTAAATAGGTATAGAAGTGAATTAAGCATATCATACTTGTCATGCATGTGACAAAATTAAGTTAAGGAGAAAATTAAGTAGTGTTAGAAATTGGGAGTGTGTGGATGGTAATAATTTTGATATATTACCTGAATCGTGTAGAAATTACTTTCAGATTGAAGTATTTCGACCTTTCATGAAATTCTCAATTGGATAAGACAGAGAACAACACTTTGTTTCTAAGGCATTAGAAATCAAAGCAATACACTGAAAGTTGTTATGATTGTTATGTTCTAAAATATATCAATTCTGGGTATAAAAACCCAATCGCAAGAGGCGCGGCCTCTTGACCCCTTCTCTTTGTTCATGGTGGCATCAAACTAGCTACAACGAGTGTGCACTTCGCACCTTCTAACTAGACTGTAAGCTAAACATGATTAAGCCTTTAATATCAAGTAAATCCCAATTACATAAAATATAAATGATGACATTAAAATCACCAACAACTAGCGCATAATTGTCTTTTTTCTTAAGGTATACATATGTATCATTTGATAAAAGTCGTGAAACACTACATATTTATGTCATTTTTATCACGACGACTGTCTTTCTATCATTCATTTTATTTGGATTCCGGTGCATGGACAATTGTGCGTGAGAAGAAAAAACCAATTATTGTGATTGATAAGTTAGATGATGCGAAGTTGAAGTGTCTATTTGGACCCAAGTCAAAGACTCAAAAGTTAATATCATTATTTGGACCCAAATCCCAAATCAAAGACTCAAAGTTAATATTACTAGTTTTACTTATTTTTCTCTTTCTTCATTTGTTTACCAAAATAATAATTTACTTCATTCCGAATTTATTCTTGCATTAATTTTATTATTTTATTTATTTAAACTCATCAACAATTACCTTTTACTTTGATTTTTTCTAGCTAACTATGACACTCTATAGACTTATTTAACAAAATGGGCATTTTCATGACTATTAGTCGTCAAAACTGTAGAAGGAGGGTTGAATACGTTTCCATTTAAAAACTTAAAATCTTTTTTATCAAACACCCGATCAAATGTGACATAATATGAAAAGTGTCAGCACTAGTCTTAAAAGAACTAGAGATAATATAAAGCAACAAGTAAGGCATGTCAAATTAACACAAACTTAAACATATTAGTAATAAACATGCCATGACAAAAACACAACTAACATGATATAAGCAACAAACCACACAAATATAAATGCAATGCAAAATATAAATGTAAAGCGGTAAATGCAAGAATAAACGTAAAGAGATAAGTAAATAAAGTGCAATTCGGACACGAAGATTTATAGTGGTTCGGTCACGAAGCTCCTCTTCGCCCTACTCCACTCCCTGAGTACCCAACTCGAGAGTTACTCTACTAATCAACACGCTCCCTTTTCGGCGGAGAAAACCATACAACATTACTTACAATATTTTTCGACACTAAGGTAGATGTCGAGTTCTTCTTCGGGTACAACCAAACCTGTTATGTTTTATGGCCCAATGTAACAAACCTTGTGTTTTAAGGCCTAAACACATAAACCGCGTCGCTTACATTATATTTCGACACTAAGCTAAATGTAGAGTACTAATCTAGCTAGTACCAATCAATCTCACGATCTACCCAATCCTCACAAATCACACAATCTACAAGATCTACACTCGATCTACCCAATCTACTCACGATCTACCCGATCCTCACAATCTACACAATCAACCTTATCTTGTCACGATCTACCCGATCTACTCAATGTCAACACAAGCTACACAAGATCTCTCCGATCTCTACAAGTTCACAATGATCCACACAAGATAACTAAACAAGACAGTGACAACTTGATGTATGTCTAGATACAACAAGTAAACAACAAGTAATGCAAGTGCACTACCAGTGACTCTAACACCTTTTATTTTTTTGATACTTTGTGTTCGTCTCTTGGACTAATAGAGGAATGAAGGTGGTTTTTGGTTGGATTAAAGAATCACTTTTAGCGAAAGAAAAACTCTAAATGATTAAAGAAAGTGATCTAACTAAGACGGGATTAGACCAGAGAAAAATGACTGGAAAAATCAAGTTAAAAGTGTAAAATGGTCCACTATTTATAAGCAAAGAAAAAACTAGCCTTACAGAGGGACGGCACCACAAATTGTTAGACGACACCAATAAATTTAGTGGTACTGTCGGTACTTTAGTGGTACCGTTGGGGACAAAAACGCTCCTCCGTTTGTTTTTAGTGCGAAAGGTTTATTTGAGAATGTTTTGAATGTTACTATTTTTGAAATAATTTTCTCAAATAAGAACATTTCTTTCTAATTCAAAAATAATTTGTAAAAGTATTCTTAAAAAATGTTTTGTCACATTCATAAAAATGTGAAGTTTAAAACAAAAAGAAACTATTTCTTTGATCATCCGTCAAATTTAAATTTGTTTGTTCATACCTTGAGTGATTTATGTCGGAATAGAAATCTTCGACTATGTTGAGCCATACTTGAGATGTCGAGAGATGTTGATATAAGTATGCATCAATGATTAGTGTTTACAAGTAACTTATGCGTTTTACGTTATATATTACAAGTTAAATATTTGTCATCATTAAAACCGAAGAAACCGTTTACTTTAAATATCGTAATATTTGCACTAACATTATTAGTAAAAGTGGTATAAGGAGTATCATCTTATTTTTACATATTCTATTATAAAAGTAATAAAAATGGTGTAAGGATGCATAGATGTAAAAAGCTTTACGAGCAATTGGCTAATTGCTGTCGTTTAATGGATTATGACATACAACTACTAGATTTAGTGCTCCTGCACGAATGAAATAAAATTCAGAAATTGATAAATTATAATTAATTTGTTTCTTATGAACTTACAAGCTTTATTATTTATAAGTTTATTATTTCTAAAACCTGTAGATTGTTGGCCTAGAATTCGGTCGGATTTGATGCGCATGAGAAGAAGAAAACCAATTATTCAAAGAAACAATTATTTGAATGCGCATGAAAAATATCCCATATTACTCATATTTGGTTGAAAACATGAATTTGTTGGCTGTCATCCATCGTTAACTAATTATAAAAACATAGGATACCCATTCTCTCAAGTGTTACATTACCTTCTACATTAATTACGCACAACTTACCTTTATTCAAAGCATATATATCAAATTTACATTTTATGAGTACAACAAATGTTACTTGGATGCATTTATTGGTTGATAATAAGTTACAGGGACAAAATCACTGAAATGTAAGTTAGTCTGACTGGTGGTGAAACGAGAAAGGTTAAGTTAAAAAGTACAGTAAAATTTGTTTTTGAAAAAAGTCCATATACGGAGTACTATTCTACCTGAGTCTGTATCGTGGCAGGGTACTATTCTAACACCAAGAGTCTCCAAAAGGTGTGAATCGGAGGAACACCTCGATCTCATGCATCTTTTGATGCCAACCGGGCTCTTCTCCAAAGACCCGGCCCAAGCAATGATCACCACATTAATGTGTGATCATTGGGGCCGGGTCTGGTTGGCATCAAAAGATATGCATGAGATCGGGGTATTCCCGCCCATTTACACCTTTTGGAGACTCTTGGTAGTAGAATATTACCCTGCCACGGTACAGACTCAGGTAGAATAGTACTAGTACTCCGTGTATGGACTTTTTTCAAAACAAAAAAATTTACTTTTTAACTCAACCTTTCTCGTTTCTTACATTTCAGTGACTTTGTCCCTGTGTAGACTAACTTATTATCAACCAATAAAGAGAACCAAGTAGTATTTTTGTATATTAGGAATCATACCATTCATGTAAAGAAAACCTTCTATCAACTATTCATCTTTATGTTACAAATCGCGTTCATAGTTTAGACGGCCTAGAAACAAGACCAACTACAATCGACATGATCAGATTGTTATATATAATTGTCGACTCGACACTATTAGGTAGTCAAAATCATTACTCGGTGTGATCATTACATACACACACTGAATGGCCCAACCTATTCGCTAACAACAAAATCCTTAAACAAAAAATTATATGGAAACACGTTAGCTGCACTATGAAAAAGTTTATAAAACAAAAAATGTACCTTTCGCGTATAGGACCACAAGTAAATAATAACCAATAGAGTGCAAACCTGACTTTGCGTACAACTATACATCATTACGACACACCATTATATACACAATAGCAACTCATGCTACGATGAATGCTTTCAGAACAACGGATGAAATTGAAGAGCAACCTATTCCCGAGTGCAAAAAGTTTGAGTCAGTTCGACTCAGTAGCACATTTCACCTGGTGCATATGTGTTTACCAACATTTATCCTGCCACAGAACAAAAGCATATGCAATTGTCATATTCATTTGTATATAGTGAAAGATATTTAGACCCCACGTAGGGATTATAGACGACTAACCTCTGTTAATCTTAAGCCGCTTATTCCATCTTCTATCCCCATTTCTGTAATCATATCATCATCCTCAATCTCTGCATTAAGGAATGTGAGGGCCTTTTGCAACTTTCTTGGAGAGAAAACTTCGACCTCTATCATATATGTTGCATTCACGGGCCTATGGTCCGATAGCCTAAATTCAGCCCTTCTGTAGCTCAGCTGCCTTATTCCTTTCCCAAATGAAAGTATGCGGTCACACCTGAAACGAAAACATCCGACAAATTTTATAAGAACATGTGATGGTCAAACAATATGCATTAGATTAGTGTAGCTTTGAGTGCATACCATGCCGGAGTCCGTCTCCCAACTTTAGGATCCTCACCATAGTATTTTCCAGAATTTTGCTCGTATTTATAAGTTGGGGCAAAATCTAATACGCCTTCTGACCATCCATCAAATGCACGACCTTTTCTTAGCTCCCGGATAAGCTGCAAGATGTCAATAGAAGTGCTTAGTAACCAGTTACTTCAAATAGGTTAATAACGTTTATTTTGTACCAAAAACCAGTTAAACCTCAAATTTCAACTTCATAAATATCATGACATCACGTCCCACATTGGTTGTGAGTTGACGTTGTGAGTCTCTTACAAGTCCTTAGTCGAGTGCTAAAATTTTCTCAGCGTGGTTTTAACTTTGGAGCTTAATGTAAAATTATACAATTCAAAATTGCTTGAAATTGTAACTCATTCGTTTGAACAAAAAACATCATTGGATCGTAGAGATAAAATAACAACTAGAATAATATAAATGTAAGCAAAAGTATATTCCAAGGAAAGGATGAAAGATTTAAGCAGTAATGCCAACTTACTTGATCACCCTCTAACAATCTGGACCAGTCATTTTTGGAAATCAAGTCCCGAGTCTTCTCATACGACAAATTGAGACGATAATTCAAATCACCCAACCAGATTATTCGGCTGGAAACATAAAGAAATTTATCTGTAAGATGAGCTTCAAACTACCAAAAAACAGAACTTTGACATAAACCAACCATTGAAAGATGAGATGTCTTAATACTTACTCATGGTTCTCTATCCTCTTGGAGTTTGAAACTGTGTTGAAACGTGTTCTTTTATGTATTTCATGAACATCTGCATTTCTTTTAACAGCATCCGTTTCCTTCTCACCGGAAGTTAAATGAGTGCAGATGAAACAGAAGAGTGTTTGGTATATCGACATGCTCACTGATATGGATCCCTGCAAGAACGAAAATTGTCGAACGACGTAAATAAAATGGACACAAGATACATACAAAGACACTGAATGGTTCACTAAACACACCTTGTTACCGATGTAGCCCATTACACCAACTCCAACAGCTGAGACATGCACATTTTGAATATGCTTCCTCAGGCGTCTACGTACCCATACTGTGATAAATATACCAACCATTTGCTTGCTTACTATTCTCACATATGGTGGTCTTCTTTTCCGGTACATGGTGGAATCAAGGTCCCCAAGAAAAACATCCTCTGGCATGATTCGATTGTCAACACTTACATATGACCTAAAAGAAGCATACGTCCTAAAAGATTTAGAAGTTTTGAACGATTTAACAGTTTTCAACGGGTTTGGCCTCTCTGATACGCACTGAGCCAGCAAATCCAACGGCGGCTCTGGCCAGGACAACCCCACCCTTTCAGTCCCACTGAGTATTCGGGTCAACATTCTACCGTTGACTGGAGGTTGTGATGGTTTTACATTTTCTTCTGAGTCTTCAATTGAAAAGCAATTTACCCTGTCAAGTGTCTTTTGAGACGAAAACCGTTTCTCTGAGTCCCCTGCAGGTTCCATACTTGCGAGCGTGTTCAAATTACCATTTAGCGCATTTGGACCCTCCATGAGGTCATCAAAATTGGATTCATCATTAAACGGGTGGACTTCCTCTTCGCCCTCACTATCACTTTCCAGAACTACTTCGTCTTCTATATCTGGAGCATCATCAGATGGTTTAAACCTCGATGGAGATGTAGGGTTACTATAGCATTTGAACTTTGTATCCGGTTGAACTTTATTAAGGGTCCCACGAATAACGTTTTCCCATACTGGGACAGGACGGCTATCTTCAGCTCCAAATATATTGCCAGCATTTAAGGGTATGATCTCCTGAAAACTGTAGACGAATAACGTCTTCCCATAAGCAATTACTGTTTAGTAGAACTCCTGAAAACTGATTCAGAAAAAGAAGTCTTACCCAAGCACATATATGTCAGCAGGACAGTCGACATCAAGCAAATCACTGATATCCAAGTCTTCTGGTGGTAGTTTCCCTCCAACATTCCATGTGTTAACACATACTCTATCAACACAAACGAAAGCAAAAAAATGTACATGGTGTCAATCAATCAGTTTGAGGCTGAAAAAATAGTTGTAGATCATGTTAGAGAGCAAAGGCCAGCCTACTTGAGTTCTTTTGCGTCAATGTACTGTGCTCTACTTGTCTCTGACTTTCGTCGTCTTGACCTAGGAAAAGCTCCTGGAGACAAAATAACTAACATAAACATAACTTCGTTTCCATTTTCCAAACACATCTTTGTTAACAAACTGGATGATGTTATACCAGACACAAATTTAAATTGCGCATAAGTTGTAAAGAGGAATAACTTTTGTATGATAAAGAAAATGTAGCTTGAATCTAACGTAGAATCATTTATGAAGTTATGAATCCTAGTCGAGATAACCTATTGTCTCATGAAACAAAAATAAAGGACTAGAAATTTCCTTTTACTTTTATCGTCTTTCTAACAACCCTTGTTGAAAATCATTCAAAAATGAATATTTCTTGATGACTTTTTTGAGTATATGCATAGTCTTCTAGTCAACGCGTATAGGCCATTTTTGGTAGCATTCGGTGAAGATATATACAATACAGATGGTCTCTTAGTTAAGTTAAAGTCCATATAAGCCGAATTTGGAAGTATTCTTAATAGATAAACACCGCACATGGCATCTTAATTAATCTAAAGCATTGCTTGACCAATAAGAAATACTCTAAATGTGCATTAATCTTTTAGTTAATTCACGTAGGCCTAAATTGGTTACATTCTTTAAAAGCACATGGTCTCTTAAATAACGAATTAAAGCATGGATACAACAGCAAAAGGTTAAAGGGGAAAGCAACAAAAAGCTTATTGATCAAAATGCTGATTGATCTAATAAAAAACCAAAACAGCAAATAGTAAAACTTGATAGAATAATTGTTCTACTCTATTAGATGCAAAACCAAAAAGGACAAAATGTATCTTTTTACCGTTGGTATCGGTTTGGAAATCACCTCCTTGTTTATCCTTAAATCTCGATTCTTTTGGCCAGTCATATGAATCTTCTTCTGTTAAAACAAAATCATCAAAAACAGATTAAAACTACAAATTACCTCCTAAAAATATCACATACAGCAGTAATGCAAGAAGTGTTTGCTATTGATATCAAACACATCTCAAACTAATATATTACCAAACGCGCTACATTTGTTACACAACTGTATTTTTCTTCAATCATGCAGATTCAATATGCCGGTATAGTATAGTCCAGACAGCATATGTGTGGGCATGTTAGCAAGAATTCTCATTTCCTAATCTAGTAAATACTAATTTGTAATCCTTAAAACTACAAATTAACACCTAAAAATGTATCACATGGATCAAGCACATCTCAAACTAATATTCAACGTATTACCAAACACGCTACATTTGTTACACAACTGTATCTAGTTTCAATCATGCAGATTCAATATGCCGATATAGTATGAGTGTATGACAGTCCATTCAACGTCCACAAACCAAACCAACTCTTTAGTCCAGACAACACATGTGTGGGCATCCTAGCAAGAATTCTCATTTCCTAATCGGGTAAACACTAATTCGTTATCCGTATATAACCCAAACCACTCCCATTAGCCAATTGGTTGAGCAACGCGCTTTCGTACTAACCCGTACCAAAATCTCAAATTTGCCAATATGGGTATCCAATATCATCAAATTGGCACAACTTTTAACAAGTCAACTAATAGGATTATCACCTAATACTAGTATCATTTATTTACTTAATCAAACATTATCATAGATAAAAAAAACCAATGAAATCAAACAAACCTTCAGCATCTGAATCATAAGCACTATCATTATCATCATCATCCTCAGGATCAGCACTATATTCCGAATTCTTCGAAGTCCGGTTAAGCCACTTCCTTATGACAATCCTTGGCCACAACAACTGCTGCAATCACAAAAACAACATATAAGCAATGAAAACACAACTTCAACTATAAGTAACAAAAAAAGAAACTAATGTACCTCCTGACGTTGGTTTGTTGTTGTACGAGGATGATGATTCTGTTTGTGACCCATTAAACTTGAATTTAAAGAAAACCTGTAGTCAACAAAATGAAAACTGAAACAGGATAATGCAGTTTTTCACTTTTTTGAACATATATGTGTATGTGACAAGTTAGTTGTGGCTAACTACCTTATTTGTACTTGCAACTTGCAAATAGTGGTTGCTCTTTATTTTGTTTTTAGAAATAAATATGTATATTCAATTCTATTACATTACCTTTTTTGTTTTTAGTATTTTGTTCTTAGAATAGAATAAAGTGTCTACATTTGTATTTATTTCCCCTCAAATAAACATTGTATCTTGGTGAAGAATGGTGAACACCGTGGTCTCATGCATTCTAAGAACCAACCGAACCCTCTTCAAGCAATGAGCACATATCCCAATGACTGTACTTATCAAGAGGTGAGTCATTTTCTCTAATAGGCCCCTCGTTGAACAATCAATTTGAGCATTTGCGGTGCGGGATGGTACCATTGAGAACTTTAGGATAAGAGTGGGACTTGAACCCGGGTCTATTGACTCGTGCACAAGTGCTCCATCTATTGGACTAAAGCTCCAATGGTTCAAATAAACATTGTGTTCCAATCAATTAAGAATGTTTTAAATATTTGATTAGTGAAAAGTGTAGTCGATTGAAAATTCTAAAGCTTTTAATTTACATTTATGTGTTGCTTGTTTATTAGTAAAAGACTTTGAATCTAAATTTGTGGGTGAAATATTTGAATCTGATTCTTAATGTAAATGACAGGCCGATAAATCTAAATCTAACGTTTGTTATTATAAAAAGTTGTCATAATTTTGTTAGATTATCATAAAAATATTTGCACTCATCACAAACACGACTTAAGAGAGAGACAACAATAAAACGGGTTATCGTTGTTGTAACATGAGTTGTCGACATAGGTAACTCATTTTATAACTGGGTCATGTTTAACTTGTTTAACTCGTTTTATAATGGGTCGGTCATGTTTGAGTCGACATTCTCGACCCGTCAAAATCAAATGTTAATTTATAGTTCTCTGGCTAAAATTTCACACATTGTCAACATCAAAGTAACAAGAAGAAAAAAGTTTCATAAATAATTAGAAGAAGAAAAAAAAATAGCCATGAAATTATGATTAAAAAAAACAAGATGTCAAATGTCGTGAGCCATATGGGACCTCCCCTACCACCCCTTCATTCTATATTTCCCCTAACCACACAATATGATAACCAAAGATCGTAAAACACAAACATATCGATTAATATGTGTTGAATAAATTTACAACTGTAACTAGCTAGGTACCTTTTAGACGAACTGATATCCTGTCACTATGAGTTATTACTTGAGTTGTCATTATAAATTGCGACACACATGTCAGTTAAAATTGGTCCTATAAATATTGTAGATACGCGTTGTCCTTTTCCAAGGACGGTTATAACACCGCGTGGTCCTCCAATTTTGTTGAGTGGGGGTTTCGGCTAAGACCGATTTGTGGCGTTGGTTGTGGGTGTTTGTGTGTGGCATGTATCATTGGGTATTTTTTGGTATATATGATGTATGTTTGTGTGATTAAGTTGGTGTTTATGATAGGGTAAAAATCTGATGTGTCGTTGAGTTAACGATGTTGATGAATAAGACAATCACTATTCACTTGCATTCTTCAGGATATAACTGATCATTCTCCGTAGTTTTAACTAACTAATGATTGTACGAGAAGGAGTTGACATTTTCTCGTCGATGAGGTGTAACGAGCGTTTGACGTGCAAAATAAAAAGTAGGCTATAATAAAAAAAATCTTTCACGACCGATAGGCATTAAGAAAATAACTAATACGATGTACACTTGCATCATATTACATAATATAATTTGAAAAGATAAATGTATGATAATCTCTCCCAACCATTATCAAGAGGAGCGATATCGTGAGAATGATCTCGTACAACACGTTGCAGTTATTAGTAGTTATTTGAGTTTATGTTTTAGTTGTTAAACGCTATTTGTTTAAACGTAAATGGTTGCAAATGCCAAATAAATTCAATTATTGTTATTATTATTATTATTATTATTATTATTATTATTATTATTATTATTATTATTATTTGTTTTTTTATTAGCTTAATTGATTAGTGCATAAAGTTTTTTATTTTATTTTTAAGAAAATCTATTTCTAGTTTGGTAGGCCTGAAGAACCGGAACCGGCCACAGAACTGGAATCGAAAACTGTATTTCATCCAGTTTTCGGTTCATACTTTTCATAAAATTCAGTTCCAGGATCCATCGAATCCGATTCTGGTTCCAACCCGTGCTCATCTCTAGTTAGTTGTGGGTGTTTGTGTGTGTCAAAGCGTATTGTGGATATATTTGTG
The DNA here is from genome assembly GCA_030686995.1 of Artemisia argyi. NCBI lineage: Eukaryota > Viridiplantae > Streptophyta > Magnoliopsida > Asterales > Asteraceae > Artemisia > Artemisia argyi. Next base: position 180,287,520 of record CM060694.1, read on the forward strand.
TGTAAGTATGATACATTTGAGTGATGATTTTGATAAAAGAAATGGGGGCAATTGCAAATCTACCCACTAAAACTTGCATATTTGCATATATACCCAAAACATGCTTAACTTGCATTGTAAATCATGCATTGAAAACTTGTACTGTATTTTGAAAAAATATGCAAGTTTTTAAGTTTTAATAATTATACATGCAATTCTCCCACAGAAATGATTGAGAGGTTTAAATTCATGCTTAATTTGTGTGCCTAAAAATATGTTGCATTAGCTTATTGTTTTATGATGAAGTGGTTCCATCGGTTACAACCAATGAATGAGTGACATCCATGTTTAGGCACATTAAGTATGAGTTTAAGCCTCTCAATTATTTCTTTTTAGATAATTGGTAAAACGCAAAAGCTAATGTGCCGTTGAGCGGGTCATATTGACATTTGTGACCCTTATAACCGACCAATCCGTAACTGATTTTCTACCATATATTTAAACAAACAAGTTCATTGATCAAGGTCGGTCAGTATATAATTTGAAGGATATTATTTTTTATTCAGTGTGATTTCTGCCATAGAAATTGACAATGGTATTGGATAAGGGGATGAGTGAGACATTAGACTCCTGAAAATATAATGTAACCAAAAAACCGAAAAAGAAAGAAACAAATAGAACAATTTTTTTATTTTGGTATATATGATTGACCCGACCCGAGAATCATGGGTGGGTGATGTGTCATGTGCCGGACATATGTATTGTCGCTCGTTGACTTTGACCAATTCTTTTACTTTACTTTTTTAATTCTTTTAAACGATAATTAAACAAAAGTAAAGAAAAAAAAAAGTTAGATTTTTTTTTTCTTTTTTTATATATATATATTTACTAGTTGAAAGGAAATTAAAAAAAAATTTACTCTTTAGTTGAAAAAATGAAAGGAAAAAAGCATAATTATAAGTTATACATTTTTTTAACATACATAAAAATATATAACACACGAGATATAAAATAATAAGGTTTATATTGATTATTTTAGAATAACCAGTTTTGGTGTATATTGTTGCAGTATCCTTTCAAAACCATTCATATTTAAGTCGAAACTATTAAAAAAAAGACGTACAACTTTTCGGGCATTTTTTTTTCTTTCATTTATTTTCTGTTTTAGAAAAAGTCAGAAACATCATATCTTTTTATTTTCCATTCATTTTCTTTCTATTCTTTTTGAAAAAAAAAAAAAAAAAACTCGAAAACACAAAGTGAGAACGCAAAGTAAAGTTAAACTCGTAACTTTCAAACTATGGTTCACAAAGATTTGTTAAAGGCATCCCAATGATAGAGCTCAATTAAGTTTTCAAATAGTTTTGCTTCAGTAGGATTTTGAATAGCTACTTTTAGGAGTAAAAGCTTTTTCGACGAATAACTTAATGATCCTTAAGTTATTCAAGTAATCTCATAACCAAAACACATACTGACATCATTTAAGTTCTTTTAAAATAATGTACGTAGCAAAAGCTATGAAAAACCTTCTCATTGAAGAAAAATTAGTCAAACTAGTTAGTAGATAAAAAAAAAGGTTGTTATGTATGTTTGGCAAAATTAGTTGTAAGTTGTTTGCTATAAACTGAAAATTGTAAACTGTAACTACAAAGCTATTAATATTAGCTATAAGCTGTATCTTTTTTTCAATAAAAGTGTTTGGTATGTTAGCTGTTAAATGTAAATATAAGATGTAAAATGACATAAAAAGACATATTTATGATTGTAAACAAATGTTTGAAGGGTATATCGGTCATTTAAAGTTTTAACAGCTCTAAGATGTTTAAAAAGCTTCATGAATCAGTTTTTCATTTAGGAGCTATTTGTTTGAAATAAAAACTTGAAGTTATTGTATGCAAACGAAGCTATTTATTTCATAGAGATTATTTTTTAACAAAAAACTAACAGCTCGCCCAAAAAGCCCATACCAAACAGGCCCAAATTGAGAGAAAAAGATGTTAATAATAGCTAAATGCATTTTGAATGCGGATCTTTTTGGTAGCAAGCGTTTATTACTGTTTTGAAGCAACTAGCGGTTAGTGTTTTGCATAAATGAATGTTTGAAAATAAGCAATTGGCATTATTACTTTTTCTAAATGCTCTACATCAAAATGCTACTTCTAATAGCATTTACGAGCAACCAACATTTTCATTTACTAGTTATGACTATTGATAATGTACCATCCGATCAGGTCGAAGGACTCCGTTTCGAACCTGGTCGCAATCTACATTTCGAAGGCTTTAGTCTGCATCCTAAAATCTTTATTGGCATCAAACTAATCATCTTTGATATAGTTACCAGTTGGGAATTCGCCAATCGAAGGCCTAAGCCCTTCGAGGTATGGCCACCGATGATATTAGGACGGGATGCCATTAAGACCATGTCTTACCTACGTCTCCTCTTTCTCCTTAGCTTTCCAGCTAAGATAGAAAGAGTGGGACACTAAGCCCTAGCGGTTACCACAAATCATAGGAAACCCTCATGATCTCCTAAAGACGTGCAAGAACTCTCCAAGGCCATTTTGATCCCTATAAATAGTCTTGGACGGGTTGGAACATTGGTATGCAATCTCTACTACTTCACTTTACTATAACTTCATTAAACTTATCATACCAAATACTTATTCACTCGTCGAAGGTGGTTCGCATGGTCAAACCCCTACGCAATCACTTAACATAGTGTTTTCGTATTTCTTATTTCAGGTTAACGACAAGCTTGGCGCAACAACAACATCCCTTATACCCTTCGATCATCATCGTAGGCGTGGTCGTGCAATTCATTGTACAATCAACTATACAGATATGTTACTAAACGTGTTATCAAAATGAATAACTACTTCTTGCTACCGTTATTTTCGTCAAACATAACTAAGTGAAGTTATATACAACCGGTCAACCGTAATGATGATAAATTTCTTGCTAGATTGGTTATCATGCACGCATGCTTCATTTCAGCTTTTACGTACATACTTATGTTTTAACAATATTTTCCATAAATTGGACATGTTTAAATTATTGATCTGGAACCAAAGAAAAAAGTTAAAACAATATTTAGCATTACGCAGTTAAACAAATTAAAACCATTGGTTATGAGTTAAACATGCGACAACTAGTTTTATACTGATAGATGAGTTATAGAAGAAATTTAGGCGTGTGATTTAATACATCTCGTTCACATGAAGGAGAACGCATGATCTTGAACATATTATAAGTCGTGATCGTTACTACTAACTTGCGTCATAATTGTAAGTTAACGAGTAAGATACGTCCTCACTTCATTATGGGTTCTTTTATTCGGATTTCTCGTAAATGTATATATATAGGGATAATGATTTCTAAATGTATCAAGCTTGACACGTTTTACCAATTAGTGTATGGAACTTTTAATTTTGCTATCTTGTGTAATAAACTTACTAATCTTTGCAAATTTGTGTACTCGTCCCACATGGCAATGAAATTAGCTGACTTGGCAAGCTAATCTCATTGTCATGTGGGACGAGTACACAAATTTGCAAAGATTAGTAAGTTTATTACACAAGATAGCAAAATTAAAAGTTCCATACACTAATTGGTAAAACGTGTCAAGTTTGATACATTTAGAAATCATTATCCTATATATATATATATATATATATATATATATATATATATATATATATATATATATATATATATACAATACAATTTGGGTTCAGTAAGGATTGTATGTAACAAATGGTGTCACATAGGTAAAATTAAATTTTCATTTAAAGTAACAAAACCCAGTCAAACTTTCTAAATTACAGTACCTTTTAATAATTACATGTCTATTACTATAATCATGTTTGTCAACTAACAACATTACATTAACACTCGACTACAAACAAGATATTATTAAAAAAAGTGAGCATATATATTCTTACTTTGTTTATTGCTAATCGTGAATGCACGCTTATCGTAATAGCGTTTAATTTAAGTTATTTACTCGTTTTAATACTTTTCACCTAATTATAGCATATTATATTAAATCACAACAGTCTGTTTTTGATCAAGATCATTGTCTTGATTTTGAAATAATGTTTTTTTAGAAAATTCGGAAAGTTCATATATCACACCAAAATATTCTACCCAATTGCCTTTTTATGAAGATATTGCTTTGTTGACTTAATGATCATGATTACTTCTTAACCATTTGGTAAACAACTACTAATTAAAACTTTTTGGTTAAAGCATACTTTGAACGTTGAACACGGTTTTGACTATCAAATCAAGTAGTAATTACCGAGGTTACGCGTGCTCACTTCAATTGATGCCCCACTGGGCTAAGAGAGCTGTCGGAACTATTCCTTAAAAGGTGGCCAATGGCTGGTGCTCAAAGGCTTGGGGTCAGGACGGTGTTCCCGCAAATTCACACATTTTGTGGATTATGGGATAAATGAAGACAGCTAATATATTATATGTGCAAGTAGCATATGTATAAGAAAAGATGAACGTACCTTTTGCCATGCATATTTTCTTGATTGAACTTGCTACGTTTTTGGAAGACAATCTTCTGCAAACTTGTCTCTAAAAGTTGAAGAAAACACAAGGCTTTTTTATGTGTTGTTGAAGATGAAGAGAGAAAAAGTGAGAAAATGGATGCAAGTGTTGTGGATTAAGGGTTAAATATTCATTAAGCTTATTTCTTTTTCAAGATATAAAACTATTATATCTAGACTTGTACTACTTTAATGAGTTGTATCACTTTTGTTATGACTTGTACGTTGTTTGGGATTTTCCTTTTGGGCATTGAACTTGGACCTTATATTTAAGCCTTTTTTGTCACTTTGTCACAAAGGCCAGCTGGTGATTATAAAGTCTCAAATATTGTCCTTTTCAATCCAATACTTGTACTAAGTATATTATTATAGTGATTAGTAGTGTTAATTGGTCCAATTGTCATGGTTTTAAAGGGTGGTATATATTTGGTGATCTAAATTGACTTTAAGACTACTTTTAATGATGGGTTATATCTCACCATTAGGATGACCATCATCAGTGGCGGAGCTAAAAATTTTTTTTAGAGGGCTGAAACAATTTCTCTTTATGAAGAACATTAGATGGGAGGGCCGAGATGAAAAATTAAATGTTTAACACATGAAATCGCAAAAAAATACACTAACTGGATTAGGCCTAGGGGGCCGGGACCCTACCTGGTTCCTTAATAACTCCGCCCTTGACCATCACACACCACTTTCATAAAACCAGTCTATGGTCATGCGCACGAAAGATGGTGGTGATGTTGTTCACTATATATATTTCTGAATCTGTGAGATATTTTATGAGGTATGTTTGTATAAAGTGGATATTTTTAATAGTGATGACCATAAAGCTAAAAGGTGATGATAGTGGTGCTTTGATAAATAATGATATAACGCTGATGTAAACTTGACGGTAATTGTTACCATTAAAACCAACCCAAGACTATTTCTCTATAATACATCTACAGTGATCAAATTGGTTTTCTCCATCCTATGTATTAAACTATAATATGTCTATGAATTATGTCCTTCTAATTAACAAACCAAAATAAGTCTATTAACGACAAAATCACATCCTACTTACACAACTGTCTCAAATAATATGTGAGACCTCCGGTACGTTGACGGAATCCATAACAAAACCCTTAGATACGGTTTTTATATGAATGTGTCAGGTTGGTTTCATATCGTCATAACGTATTGAGTAATCGTTGAATGATAAAGGGATAATTAATCATCTAAAACCGTAGATAATGTGGTATACCCTATGTATAGAGACGCACGATATACCCTGCGTATAGAGGCTACATAACTGAAGGAAAAATGACAAGCGATATACATTTCTACATGATTATCCCAATGATAAAATGAATTCGAAATAAGACGTTTTGGCACAAATCATTTTTAGGTTAATTAAAGGCCATCACCAAACTATGATGTCAAGCGAAATTTTCAAACAAACATTGCTCATGGAAAAAGACTTTTACAAAAAGAAAAACCATATGTTTTGCCATCAAATTAATTAATGGCTTTGAGTCGTCAAATGATCGATAACCATCTCGAGAATATGATATACGGTAGTCCATTAGTTGGCGAAAATGATATGACCAATATAATTTTGTTTTTCATGCAATCAAACAAAATGTCTTTGTCTTTAGTTGCATTAATTTGTTTTATTTCGTTGTCCAAAAAAGTATTGATTGGGATGCGTAACTCGTATGCTTAATAATACTAGACGAGGACCCGTGCATAGCAACGGGATTTTATAGCGACAGATAGTTAATTGATAAAAAAAAAAAAATTGTAATAAAAGTTTGAAAATTGGTCGATTTAAACCGGGTTAACTTGCTAAGTTTGGTCGAAAACGGGTCAAATTAAACCGAGTTAACCCGTCGGGTTTGAAGCGTCCTGGGTCAACCCGGTTTGTGCTTTAATTGGTTGTATTTAATTGGGTAGATATGTTTTTAATTGGTTGTACAATGTAAATAAATTATTGTACTTTTAAGTAATAGGGTGTTTTAATAAGAGTATTAATTACATTATTTTTCTCTCTCATATGACCAAGTGTTGAAAACTCAACTTTTCACTTTGACCGTTTTTTCTTTATAAGTAGTATAGATATCTAAACATATGTGTTAACAATTTATTAAGGACAGCAGGAGGATTTACTTCTTCACAAACCATTAATTTATTGACACATTAATTAGACACACAATTAGACATATTTTTTAAACATCCACATCAATTGCCGTAAAAAAATAATAATATACAAATGTAAACTTACGCAATTCGAAGATGGTTTAGATGAGTTCGTGTCAAGAAATAACGCAGTTTAATGCATCGATTTGTTAATAAATTGTTATGTGGAGTGTGGACCTTACGAGATTCTCTTTATGGTTTCGGTGCATGTGAAGAGGAGACTAATAAAATCTTAAATTCGTAAAACAATAATGGAACAAAACAAATAATTTGAGTGCACATGAAATCTTTCATAAATGTTTAGATTGAATATAGATTTGCTGTCTTGGTTCTCACTGAAAACTATATATCATATTTGTAGTCTTAGATAGTTTATTGTAAATTCATTTGGTTACTTTGTGTTCGGGTTTCGTTTTTGACAACGACTAACTAGAATACAGCAGATTTGCTAGAGGTGGGGAGCCGAGCCACTCGTGAAAAGCTCGGACGAGCCGAGCCTATACGAGCTCGAGTTTGAGCATAAATTTGGACTCATTTAATAATCGAGCTCAAGCCCGAACTTGATATGTAAAGTTAGATTAGGCTCGCGAGCCTAAACGAGCCCTAAAAATATATTCGTATATATATTATCTATACACTAGCAGGGTACCCGCGCGTTGCAGCGGCGGGTACCCTGAAATAAAATTTTTCGATGAATAATGTATTTTAGTTTATTATTATTCTTTTTCACAATAAATTCACGGATATCAAGAATTTCGTATACCCCGTGCCCGTTCGGGCTCGAACCCGTTGGCCCGTGACTGTTCGGGCTCGCGCCCGTTTGGTTATTTTTGACAATAAATTTACGGATATCAAGAATTTCGTATAGCTCGTGCCTGTTCGGGCTCGCGCCCGTTTGGTCCGCGCCCGTTTGGGCTCAAGCCCATTTGGCCCGTTGCCCGTTCGGGCTTGAATATTTGTATAATGTGCTTTATTATTTGTAGTAGTGAAATTTAATGCAGGAATTGTGTTTAATTTGGTTGTACAATATGCTTAATAATTTGTATTTCTTATGTAAATGGTGTTTTAATAACTGTATTAATTGTATTTATTGGCCAGTTAAATAATTGACTACATTAAATAGCATTAATGTGGTGTTTTGTTGTACACTATGCTTCTTGTCTTGTACGTCTGAAAATTATGTGTATTAAAGTGTTGTACACTATGTTTCTTTTCTTGTAAGTAGTAGTCATTATAGATTTATAGTCATTAATAACATTGACCACTTTAGTAGAATTAATGTTGTAAGTCTGAAAATTATATCATGCTTGTTTTGTTGTACACTATGCTTATTTTATTGTAAATCTGAAAATTGGTTGCAGCTATTGTACATTGTGTTTAAATGGTTGTACTTTTTGGTGAAGGGGTGTTTTTAATAGCATTAATGTTTTTTGATCGAATTTTGGTCTTAAAATGACATCATGCTTTATTTTGTTGTACAATATGTTTACTTTGTTGTAATTCTGAAAATTGGGTGCATTAAAGTGTTGTAAATCATGCTTAATTTCTTGTAAGTCTTAAAATTTTGGAGAGAGAGTCATTCATGTTTTATATGTAGTATAGATATACGAGCTTAAAAAAGTAAACGAGCTCGAGCCTAGTGTGATTAACGAGCTTTTGAGCCTTATTTCATTCAACATATTATATAAGTTAATTGAGCCCGAGCCGAGCTCGAGCTTCTGAAAGTTTTCACGAGCCGAGCTTGAACTCGAGCTCAAAATATGAGGCTCGAAACGAGGTCGGGCTTTATATATATAAACGAGCCGAGCTCGAGCTCTAGTAGACTTGGGCTCGATTCGGCTCGTTTTCACCCCTGATTGACTACCAGTAAATATATATATGGTTTAGAAACATTAACTAATAATTGAAATAAACCTTACAATATTTTGAAAAGATGATGATTTTGCAAAGTCGCCGTATACTTGGTAATATTTTGAAACAAAACTTGGATTATAAAAAACGTATGTCCCTCTCATATGACATGTTGAAGTTGAAACAAACCATTGAGTGATTCAAGTCCACTTCACTTTCAATGTTTATAAACACAAATACTTGCTTGAATGCAGTCAACATTTTTTTTTTTTTTTTTTTTTTTTTTTTTTTTAACATGGGTTTCCGACTCGACATTGCGAGCCGACTAATCCCACAGCGACTACCCTTTTGGATAGCCCGGAGTCGGCGCAGGTGAACCTCCGTGGCCACAATATTCCTTCTTACAAAGATCCCTTCTTACAAAAGGCGAATTTATCATCTGATAAATACATTGTTGTTATTAACAGATGATAAATACGTTGTTGTGATGTATAGTAGTAGTTATCTATTTATAGATTTTTTTTCTTCATTTTATTGTCAAAATTAATATACTTTGATTTCCAGTTACAGAATATAGAATCATATGACGTCGTGTTGCTGTTTATACATGTGCAATGTTTGAATTTTTGAACAAGGCAAATTTTATTACACCTTAAACAAACATTACAACGAAGAGGAAAAGTCGAAATCACATCATGTAGTTTAGATACTTGAACACAAAAAAATTATCTGATTAGTTTACGGTTTAGTATGAGATGATTAGGCTTCGCGCTAGGCGCGTATAATTGTATATGATAGTAATATGTGGTACAAAATCAACGTGGGATAGTAATATATGATACACAACTACACGAGCTTTAAAATATCAGACTACATGAAGCAAATAAAATCACATCCTAATATTTTGATTCATTTTAAACCCGATGCTAACAAATGCCACATCCATTCTTTGTTAATTACTATCTTACACAAGTATATTACTTCAATATCATAGTTTTTTCTTTTTTTATAATCATCATCAGGAGTTTTCAATTGTTACATACATTTGAGATCAGAGCTATATACGATGGTGTGCGAGATGTGCTGTCGCAAAAGGTATCCAAATTCTAAGGACCTCAAAATTTGTATATGATATGTATATATATTCTATCAAAGTGACTTCTTATATTTGATTAAAAGTGTTGCATTGGAAAAATGCTAGCCGGGGCATTTTAAAAACGATTATTTCTCATTTTATTTTTTAAGAAAAAAATTTACTTTCTATTTAGGCCTCGTTTATTTCTTTAAACTGCATTCTGCACAGGGTCTTCGTAAACTCAGAGACGGCACTGTTTGAGATTATGCCATGTTTAAGATAATGCATGAAGCTAGTCCGCCCATCGGGCGGGTCATAAAGCTAGTAAACAATATATAACACATGAGATATAAGATAGCGAGGGTTATATTGACCATTTTGTTATAAATAGTTTTGGTGTATATCAAGTTTCTTTTTAAATCTGTCTATATTTTAGTGGAAATTTTTAGAGGAAAAATTAAAACATAGAACTTTTCTGGCATTTACTTTATCGTTTCACTTTTCTCCTTCAAAAAAACTCGAGAACATCATAGCGATTTTTTTTTTTTTTTTTTTTTTTTTCTTTAAGAAAAAACTCAAAAATGTAACGTAAGGTTAAGCTCATAACTTCAAACTATAGTTCACAAAGATTTGTTAAAAAGCATCCCAATGATAGAGCTCAAGTAAGTTTTTGAATAGTTTTGCTTGAGTAAGTTTTTTGAATAGCTTCTTTTAGGAGTAAAAGCTGTTTTTGACTAATAACTTAACGATCCTTATGTTATTCAAGTAATCTCATAAGCAAAACACATACATCATATTTAAGTTCTTTTATAATAATATGCGTAGCAAAAAGCTATGAAAAACCTGAAGTAAAATTAGTTTATAATAAAAAAGGTTATATGAAGAAAAAAAAAAGGTTTAAAATAGCTAAATGCATTTTGAACGCGAGACTATTTGGTAGAAGGCATTTATGAGTAATTTGAAGCAAATAGCAACTACAAGTTAGTGTTTTGCACAAATGCATGTTTGTAAACAAGCGACTAGCATTCTTACCATTTTTAAATGCTCTAAATCAAAATGCTACTTCTAGTAGCAATTGCAACTAACGTTTCCACTAGAAAGCTGGGATTTGCTTGACTGTTTTGGATATTTCAGGCAGTTATCAGATATCGATGTGTATTGGACTGTCTTGTATTTTTAGTTTGTATGTTTGTCTTGGGTATGCCCAATTCAGTGGTGTTCAGTTATGATGTACAAAAAGTTTTGAGTATATATATAATTCACCTTTTGCATTAAATAAAAAAAAAAAAAAAAAAAAAAAAAAAAAAAAAAAAAAAAAACGTTTCCACTTACTAATTATAACTATTTTACTAAATGTTTTATTAAAACGAATAAATATTGTTTCTTGCTGGTGCTTAATGCTACTCTTTATTGCCACTACTTTTGCTACCGTTATTTTCTCGCCAAACTTAACCAAGTGAAGTCATATAGAACTTTAATCATACTTGATTTTTCACATTTTCCGTACATACCATGTTTTAACAATATTTTCTAAATTCATAAATGTGTCATGTTTAAATTATTGATTCGGACCCAAAGAAAAAAATGACCACAATGTTTAGCTTTACGTAATTAAAAAATTAAAACCGTTGGTTACGAGTACTTTACCATAACATATGATGATGTATGGTAAAGTGGGGCTACAGGTGCAAAATTGCATTTATGATGCCATATCCTCTCTAAGACAAACAATTTTGCTTCGTGTCAACTTTTCATGAGAACAACATTCTTAAAAGCAAATCAAAACGATATTTCTTTACAGAACTAATGTTAATATGCAACGTAGCGTGATTTATTAGACCTAAAAAGCACCATTATTGGATGGATTGCTTTTTTAATGAAAAGTCAACAATAAGAACAGAAGTTGAATACACGAGATTGTATACTCATAAAAGACAGCCTTTCAGTCACCATATTATAAACTCTTTTCCCAGAAAAGTCCACAAGTGCCCTTGGATCAAGAACAAACAATGAGAACACTTGCAGATGTATACACTTAATAAATGTTGACACTTACACATACAAAATACAAGTCAACTTTTAGCAACTGGCATCTAAGTAAACCATCAAAGCAATCACAGATAAACCTTAAAAATGTTGAATGTACCTAATATGGGCGTCGTCGATAACCACCAGAAAACCTACGACCAGCAAACCTGCCACCACCAAACCTGCCACCAGAAACCTGCAGCAAAGTTTAAGTTCTGGAAGTGATGAGGTGCCCAAAGTAAGATCCTAACTGCTCCTAATTGCTTTACTTCTATTCGCAATATGCTTTGATTGTATTTTGTTACATGCTAACTTGGAATCTGAATTTCACTTGTCATCCTTTGTTAAATCTTCTGTTTGGATGCAGATTCTTGTGTTATGTGACGAGGCAGTCGTGAACACTAGTTTAGAGAAGCAGAAACTTGATTTTGCTGTTAAGATGTTTGAAAAGAAAGTTGGGGGAAAGGTTCAAGTTCAACTGGCTGTTACCAAGTGTACAGAGTTGTCGTTAGTGAAGGCAAATGTTATCTTAAAAGACAGTTTTTTGACTGAAAGGTATATTTTTTGATTGATTGTTTTTTTGATTGTTTTTTGTTTTTATTAATCCCAATTATCCTCTTAACAATTAGGTGTGCCCATGATCCCCCCATCAGCACTTCGGAGTGTTTAGCCGAGTCAGCCAAGGCTCCAAAGACTGCTATTGCTACAGGCTCGAGTGAGATGTTATCTCAGTTGTTATTCTCGGTATGATATTGCTTATAGTATTATTTTTCAGTTTTTTTTAAATTATTATTATTATTATTATTATTATTATTATTATTATTATTATTATTATTATTATTATTATTATTTTAAATAACCTGTTACTTTTATTTTGTTGACGTGTTTTATGCTAAAAGTCTAAACAACATACGTTTGTGTCCTAAAGTGATTGATGAGAATGACAGTACCTCAGAAGAAGAGGTAAGATACCACCCCTTATATAATCTAAATGCTAAAATCACTTTTATTTTCTTCAAATTTTATTAGTTTACTCAAATTTCCCTTTTTTATAACTAAAATTATGTCACAGCTTTGAAGTGAAAGGAAAAAGAAGCAAGAGGCAAAAGGGAGAAAAAGAAGAACCCATTGAAGAAAAGGGCGATTGTTAGAGCTCTGGGTATCGTGGCATCGTGCCATCCGACGTGGCCTGACGCCATAGCGTCGCCACCATACCGAGACCCACCGACACCAACGCCAATTCCTTGGCTTGAGCCAAGAGACGATGGTTTCTGGGTTTCTTGTGTTTTTATTGTTATTTTATGTTATAATAGGTGTTTTGGTTGATTATATAGTGTGTGTGTGAGACATTTTGGTCTTTTCTTTTGCAGGTCCAGGAAAGCAAGAAGATGAAAATTAAAAGCATTTAATATCTTTTTATTGCAGGAAAAACTTTTTAGTCCTTGTAATTTTTTTTTGTTTTTTTTTCGTATGTTTTTATGTAATTTGTATTTTTATTTTAATGAATGAAAAATTATTTGGATTGGAAAATAGAATAGAAAATAAAATGGTGGGTTAAAAAAGGATGTTTTGGCTTGACCGCTTGAGTCATAAGGGAGGATGTTTTTCGGTTTGTGAGTGAAAATGAGTGTTTGCTGTTGTGACTTACGTAACACCTAAATGGGGTCACGGCTTGAGCCATGACACCCGATGCTTTTACAAAAACTTTACTTATTCTTCAAAGGAAGTCCTACATTTTATATGTGCAATTACCTCCTAAATGGATGGTCTAAGATTATATGTATAATAATTGCAATGACTTTTGCACTATTTATCTAGAATATTTTACTTTATACTATTCTAAAAAAATGTCAGAAACTATATCACCTTTTATAGTGTTAGGGCCTGTTTGTTTGGCGGTCTTGGAATAAAGGAATGAAATCATACCACTATTTAGTTGTTTGGTTGATTGTGGGTCCAATATTAGGTATCAAATATTTAAATGAAACCCTTAGATTGATAGTAGGCAAGATTGAGTGGTATCACTTGACATCATTCATACATATTATTTAATTTTGTTTTTCTCTGTCCCCATTTAATTAAAACTTATATTAAATTGAAATTTAAATTCAAATTCGAATCCTAAAACCACCTACAAACCAAATGGGCCATTAGTATGCATTTGAAGAGAAAAACAAGGATTAAACTCGACCAACTGCCACAATTACATTAAAACTTCAACTCCACATGATCTAAATTATCAATCACAATATTGAATTTTCTTATTATAGCCTCAGACTCCTTGGTTGACCAATCTACATGTTTTGAACCATTGATGGGTTAACATTAAGCTTTAAATTTATAAACATGAATTATCGGTGAACTAGGAACACATTCGACAAATGAATCCAAACGTGCTTTACGACAAACATGACATATCTCATCAACCTGAAATAATGGGATCATGATGCGATACTTAGGGTATGCTTGGCACGGAGCGGTGTGAAGCTTTTTGGAACGGTGAGCAAATTGCAATGAGCATTTTGATTTTTAGTAGCCGTTTGGCAATGGAGCGGTGAGCTTTCCTATTTTTTTAAGAATGCTCATTTTTTCAATGTTTCTTTAAGAAGCTGTCAGCGATGAGCTGTGCCTACTGCTCACAGCTACTTTTGCCAAACACACATGTTCCCTAAAGGAATCCAAACATGCCATTCAACAAACAAAATGAGGACATTTTTAAGGATAATACGATATTCCACTAGTGACATATGTTGACCCAACCCGTCCATGGGGATAGCTAGTAGAAAAATCCGACCACCATAAGACTTGAACTCGGGTCTGTGGGAATAAGAAGCAGCAACCACCCTCTCGAACGAAATTTAACTTGTATCAACATGTACGTATTTATCTATTTTATCAGTGATTAGATACTTTAGATACTTCTGTTAGACGAAAAAGTTATAATCTTGTTAGAATATAGGATACAAATAGAGTTAATTCTACATATAGGTAACGAACTTTTCAAAATTTTCAATGTTAAGTATTTTACTCACGAAAATACCAAGTTAGGTAACCAAACTTAATGAAACCTTCAATGTTAGGTAATATTACCTGCTACACTTATGGAGCACACAACTGTCATATAAGGGTTATATCTTACTTTTCCCTCTTTTTCCCCTCTTTATCTATAATTCCATCAAACCCTAAACCAAAATTAACTCTCAACAACCCAATTAAACTTATTTACTTGATTCAACTTATAGTCATAACCATGGCTACTGCCACCATATTAACCTCACCATAACAGTTTCCATGTGCCACCCAACACAAATCAAATCAAGTATTCCACAATCCGAATCTGGTAACCATGGCTATCTGCTGAAATAAAAAAGAAACTCATAAAATCGAAGGCCATTGTGTGCTCATGTCAGTGTATGGTGCGATGAAATCACAGTACCCACTGGTGTCGATGTGTGTGGTGAACTTGGTGAAAAAAATGATGGCCGGAAAATCCCATCGTGGTCTGATGGGTATTATGAGGGTATGGAAACAATCGGGAATAAAGGGTCTAATGTTCTTGATTTGGAAAACTAAAAAATATAGAAACGATAAGAAGGGTGGTGATCGGATAATGGAATTTTGATGTTTCAGCAATAGCTATGTAAGTTAAGATGCGAATACAAGAAAATAAACTATGTGGTCAAGATTTGTGGAGTATAAGAACCATCAAATCTGGGTTTGTGTGTTTCCATTTTGTACAGAAGCTACTAAAAAGAATGGAGGTAGTCTTGGTCATTTGAAGTTTAACCTATGTAAATGGCCCAAGAGGAAAAAATTAGCTGATAGAAAATGCAAATTTCAGCACGGGAAGTGGAGGTTTGATATTTGGAAATGGCCTAACAGGAAAAAGAAACTAAATCACCATCTTGTTCATTTGTCCTTGCTCATGAATGGCAAATGATGCTCTTTGGTTGATGTTTCTGATTGCTAATGTTGATGTGTTGATTGCTAGTAGAACAGACAACAGCCCCTTGGTTACTTTCCTCACTTGAAAATTATGCATACAACTTGCAAGTTCATGGGTCGGATTTATATTCTTGCTATTAATTGGTTCAAATGGCTTCTGTTGTGTTTCTTATCTGTAACATTGCAAGTACCAACAAGATAGGGAATGCATTTGAAATGACACTATTCACGAGCCTATCGAAGACAAGATTGTTTTATAAGGGGTGTTTGGCTTAAGATTCCAACTAGCATTGGTGTGTGTTTGTTTTCTGTGTTGGAATTGGAAGAATGGATCAGCAGAGATGATGTTCAGAATCAATACTCATTTGGTTACTGATCTTGAGGACAAGATAATTTTAAGGGGGATAGAATGTTATGGGTCATATTGGGGTTTTGAAATTGTCGGTATAAAATTGGTGGTTGTTGTTCTGGTGAGAGGTAAGGAGTGGCGGAGATGGTGGTTGTGGTGGAACATATGATGATGATGATGAATTAGAAATTTTAGAAAGTTTGTGTTAATACAAATATCGCCTAAAAACGTTATTTATATTTTACGATCTTTGCTAAGTTTTGTTAATGACAAAGTATGAAATTTAGCTAAGAGTAAATCATCACTTGAAGTGTTTAAGTCTTGTTTAACTAAAGTTTACATTTCATAAAACATAACACAAGTTTATTTCTTAAATTAGAAATAAGTCACATCATATTTATGGCAAGTTTTGTCATTATGTATTTATGGCAAGTTGTGTGTTTGACTTGCTTTCATGTTGCTTACAAGTTTCATGTTTGACTAACTTTAGGTGATGTGACATTGTTTGGTTGCTAGAAGTTATGAGACAAGACATTGTTTGGTTTGGGAAGTTATTGCAAAAACCTACTGCAGACCCGGCGGTACCCTGGGGGTACACGGGCGGAACCCATTTGAGGGTTCCGCCTAATCCGCCGAGCACACAGTTTGGTTTGCTATAAATACCAAACCATTTGTTAGTTTTGGGTCATCACTTTAGGACACATTTTCACATACTCTCTCAACTAACTCAGTAACCTTTTGATTTGTGTGATTCTCTTATGTAGCAAGGGACTTCACAAGATCATTCAAGAAGTTGCAAGCTTCAACTCTAAAGTTGCAAGTCTTGGTAGCTTGGTCATGTATAAGCTTTGGTAGTTTATACTTCATGTGTGTCTTGTATGTAGAAGTTATAGGTTAGTATTTTAGGCCTCAAAATACAAAGAGTGTCGGGAGTTGTTGTACCCTAGTAAAAGAACTAACGGGAGTGGTTGTACCCTTGGTAAAGAACTCGACATCTAGCTTTGTGTCGGTAAAAGTGTAAGCGACGTACGGGAGTGGTTGAACCCATGTAAAAGAACTCGACATCTAGCTTAGTGTCGGTAAAAGTGTAAGCGACGTTGTAAAGGTTTTCTCCGCCGGTGAAAGGAGCTTGTTGATTAGTGCTTATAACTCTCGAGTTGGAAACTCGGGGCGTGGATGTAGGGCAAGGAAAAAGAGTCCTTGTAGCCGAACCACGATAAACAATCGTGTTATGGTTTGATCGTTTCTTTCTTTATCTTTGCTATTACATGTTTGTGTTTAGTTAGAATTGTTGATCACATATAAAGCTTTTCAAAAGAATTAAAACAAGTAAAGTTGTATGTATGTCTTTAAACAAATGAAAAGCTTTTTCAAAGTACTAAACATGCAAAGTTAGGATCACCATAAGCAAAGCTTTTCAAAGTATGAAACAAGTAAAGTTAGAATTGTTATTTACATGAAAAGCTTTTCAATGAATCAAAACATAGAAAGTTGTGTTTATATCCTTAAGTAAACATAAAGTTTTTAAAGGATGTTTAAGCTAAATAAGAATCGAAAAAGCGGTAAACTATTCAACCCCCCTTCTAGTTTTCCACAATTGGCATCAGGAGCTACGTTACTCAAGATCTTTAAAATAGAATGTATTTTAAAACTTGGATCGATCCATGGATTTTGAAAATCTCAAAGAAGGGCAACCTATTCAAAACCCACCGCTATTTGAAAAAGAAAACTTACTTGAGTGGAAAAGTAATTTTGAAAAATATGTGAAATCAATTGATCAAGATCTTTGGCATACTAATTCTTTTGGTGATCTCAAACCAAAGAAAACAAGGTTTAGAAAACCAAGATAACTATTTTAAACTTGATAAAAATACTAAAGCTAAAACAATGATTTATAAAGCTTTAGTACCAAATATGAAAGAATGTATTTTTGTCAAATGGCTAATGATATTTGGAAAAATATGTTAAACTTTCATCAAAGAATATGTCAAGTCAAAGATGATCAATTTGATCTTACATATGAATTAGAGGTTTTAGAAAAACTAATTGATAGACACTTAGTAGAAGTTAATACATGTGCTACTAGTTTAAATGCTTTAAATGAAGGTACAAGTGAAGATGAGTACGTGTGTTTTGATGAACCTGCTTGCGTATCTTGGAATGTAATGGAAGTTGACGAAGACAATGATCCGGTAGTTTATTGTCAACTTATTGATACAACAAGCAAGGTGTTAGTTAAGGTGATTACTCGTGTCAAGCTCGTAGTAGTCTTGCTTGCGATTCATGGAATAACTCGGATGAAGATGAAGTCAATCATCCGGTTTGTGATTCTATACTAGATAAAACATCAAGCAAGGTACACTTTGAAACCAAACTCTTTTGCTTTGATTAATTTATACTAGAGTTTTCTAAAATAGAAAATGAGTCTAAACATTTGTGCAACATGGACCTAAAAGCTATCTTCAAGAATGAGTCTTCAAAATCTCTTAAGAATATCTTTGAAAAGAAAATCTTATTAGAAGATAAAATGTCTAAAATTAAGAGTAATGTTGAAATTAATCTAGAATGTAAATTATGTCTAGATTACAAACATGAAATTAAAATGCAAAATGAGAAAGGAAAAATTATTAGTTAAATTTGATGAAAGCTCAAAATCTCTTGAAAGATTGTTGAGGAGTCAAAGGTTGTTTAAAGATAAAACCGGATTAGGATTTAACTCAAAAGCACCATTAACTAATAAAACAAAGCAAGTAAAATTTGTCTAACCTAGAAGAGAGATTTAGAGATAATTCTATCTCTAATAGAAACTCATGATAAAAGAATTAAGATTATCATACTCCTTGCTTTTATATGATTGTCTAACCTTCTTGGATACATGAGTTATTGAGTTTCTAAGCATGTCGTCAAACCAAGTTTTTACGCTTAATGCTTATCCGCTTGATAGCATCTCTATGCAATTTAAAAGGTACGCATTACTTAAACTTGACTTTGGTTATATCTGGTCTCTAGCATTATGTGCTCAAATATGTGTTATTTGTAATACTCTAGAGTGTCTACCTGCTATTTGTAAATAACTAAGATTAGACTCTATGCAACGAGGAATTTAGTCTTTAGTACTAGCAGGAGATATAAGGTGTTTTGGTTATTTAACCATCATGAGATGAACACGAAAAACTCTTGAGTAAGTCTCACTCAACTCTTGCTTACAAGTGAGATAACTAAGAATTTCCTAAGTGTTAAAATGTCTAACACTTTTGTGATGCTTGCAAAACAAACCTTTGTTAAACGATTTTCTCAAACACCATTATTTGAGTCTTTAATTGTGTTCTTTCTTCAATCACTTCTTTATGATAATCTCACATAAAACACACAAGGTGAAATAAATCACATTAGCATATTTTAGGATGTGTGAAAGAAAATGAGTTTTCAACATCTAGGATTTACTCATCAAATGTGACACAAAGTCTCATGATGTTGTATCTCTTGGACTTTTTCAAAATGAATAGAGTTCATAGTGTCTTAAGTAAGAAAACTCAAAGAGTCGAGGAATCGTTGAATATAACATTTAACGAGTAATCTCCTCCTTCTAAGATATCATCTTTGGTAGATGATGACTTAGTCGAAAGTCCAAATGATGGCAAGACAAGCATGAAGTAAAAGTACAAAATAACATCTTCTCATCATGAGTCAAACATTGAATCAAGTAAAATTGACATAAGTTATAAAACTTGATTTATAGGTCATAGTTGTGTCTAAACAAATTCAACAAAAACGGTTTTTGGAATTTAGAGTAAAACAACTAGTGAAACAAAATAAATGTTTCGAAGTAATCGTGTGATTATAAGTGTCAATATTTGAAAGTCTTTTTGATAATAAAAGCAAGCTCAAAAAGCAAGAGATTTTAACTTAAAGACATTCCTAGTTGCTCTCTTGTTCTCAATGGTTAAGTTATTGATGACTTATCAAGAATGAGATTAGTAAATCCGTAGGTAAAAACTAAACATAGAGAAATGTTTGGAAGACTACTTGTTCTCATAACATTTAGATTCAACATTATGTTTAGTTTTCGTCTATGTGCTCGTGTTAAAGAAGATCCTAAAACAACTCTTTAGTCGAGCCTATTTGGATACAACATAAGGTACTACACAACTAGGATTATGGTCTCCCAAAAGAACGGGAATAGAAACCATAGTGTATGCCAAATGGAATTATGTCGGTAATAAGTTGATGAGAAAAGCACAAGTGGTACTTGCACTTTTATACTTACTTACCCAATGATTCTTCAAAACGCGTAAGATTCTCAAATTTGTATCGGATGGAGAAGCACAATCAACAAGCTCCAAGCAAACTCGTGTCAACAACGGAATTTATCTCATCAACATTGGAAGCATCAACTTCAACAACAATCCATTATGTTCTTTGTCGACATATTGTGATCCCTCATCATCGCCTTGGTAAGATTGTTCATTGAGGAACGTCTTAACTAAGAATGTCTTCTGCGTCAACTATTCCATCAACGCGTTCACAAAATCTCTTGAATGTGAAGCATTCATAATTCCTAGGCTTAGTCAAAGACTCATAAGACCTAAAACATTAGTTTTTGAACCTTAGTCCCTACAGATCCTACGGCACCCTCAGACCATACGGGCGGAACCCACTTTTTGGTTCCGCCTGGTCCGCCAAAGCCACAGAATGTTTTATCTAAGTTCAAAACCAAACACCTCTTTACTCACAACTCCAACTTACCATCAACTCATAAGATTCACAAAATGAACAAAACCTCAAGCATCTTCCTCATAACCTTTCATCACTCAAACCTCAAACAACCAATGTGAAATGAGAAACCGAGTTATCCTTTGTCCTATCAATATCGAGTCATCCACCATTTCAATATCGAGTTATCCTTTGTCCTATCAATATCGAGTCATCCACCATTTCCATGCCCTCAAAGAAACCAAGAGTCAATATCATCTTCACCAATAACTCCACCTAGTCATCTTCACAAGAAGATTCCACAATGTAACCAAACAAGTGTGTCATCCCCACTATAACCTAACCTATTAAGATTAAACCACCGTTCATGATACATAAACGTATGTTCACCCTTGTGTCACTCTTTGTAACAAAGGGCAATTGTCATATCCATACACTCATTAACATATTTGTCTATGTCATCAAAAGTCAAGTGAATTTCATTATGAAATGCGTCTTTTCCACTTTCTAGCAAGTGAAGAACACAAAGAACATATCCATGCTTCAAGTGTTGTCAAGCAATCACCACCTCATTTCACATATCCACTCTCGGTCGTCAACCATACTTTACCACCGTTCACCACATTGTTAAAACAAATGAAAAACGTCATTGAAACATCACTTGCATTACAAAACATTTTTAAGCATCAAAATGAGTCAAGTCAACCGCACCTCCACATTGTTTTCATATAGGCACACACTAGAACATACACATTACAATAGTCATTTACTTAAATGTGAAATTTTGATTTTCTAGGAATCATCATGCCTCATCTAACTCACTACGACCACAAGAACACCATCAAGTACCTACCCAAACTCCACAAAACCAAAGGTCTCACTCAAACTCAAATCGTTGTCTTCAAAGCCTTAGAAAAACGATATGTCCCTAAGGGTAGAACCATTGACCCATCCTTCTTAGAAGGAACAAACCTCTATACGGAATTTGCCACAATCAACTTTAGAGTGTCTCTTAGAAATCAACGAGCCTATTTGTTCTAGGTTCATTTTAGAATTCTATGCATCCGTCACCCTCTCCAAGGATGAGTATGGTCGCATATCTATTAACTTTAGGGCTAGTAGTCATCAATACTCCTTCACTCTCGAGGAGTTTGCTCAAATCCTAGGTGTTCCAAACCGTGGTACTTGCATCTACTCCTTTCTCCGTTAGGCAACCCTTCAACCTTGTCTACTTCATGACCAAGAGAATGGCCGACATTCCCGTGTGAGGCACAACGGCTAAGCCGTATGGAATGCTCTTGACCCGTCTCCTTAGGTTCATCAACTCCTAGAGGTCTTCACCTAGATTACTCTATCATTCCACACACCTGTGTCCCAATAAGTGATAGGAGAGTCTATAAAGCCCAAGGAAAACATTTTCCAACTCTAGGCTTTGCCCAACTCTAGGCTCCCACCTCTAGAATACATTTTCCAACTTTCGGATATTCCAAATGAGTCGACGGAGTTCAAGCAAACAAAGGGGATGTTCAAAAACATCGAGAAATTTCTAGAAATGCTCAAGAAGAAGATTGACCGTCTATGAGAGCGGGTGTGTAGGAGTGTTTGGCACTAGGTGCTATTTGAACAATTTGGTCGTTTAAACATTATATGGTATGTATTTGTGTGTTTTTAGGATATTTGGTACTATTTGGTACTTGTAGGAACTAACATTGATGCAGGAATACAACTTTTGGCAAGTTGTCAAATTTTCATGCTTATCAAATTTTCACTAAGTATAGTGAATTTCGTTAGCCCCCGGTCAAAGTCTTATGATATGCGTGTTTACATATCTAATTTTTGCATTTCCTAACCAGGTATGAATTATATTTTTGGTTTTAGGACTTTTCGAAAATTTTGAAAATCGTCTCGCTGGTCAAAAACGCGGACTGTCTACTTTTGCAGCACTGGCGGATCCGGCGGATCCCAAATTTGGGTTCCGCCAGTGTATTTTCTGGGTTTTCCAGAATTGGCCCAACGGACCAGGCGGATCCCAAAATAGGGTTCCGCCTGTGTATTGTGAGGGTTCCGCCA
The DNA here is from genome assembly GCA_030686995.1 of Artemisia argyi. Lineage (NCBI taxonomy): Eukaryota > Viridiplantae > Streptophyta > Magnoliopsida > Asterales > Asteraceae > Artemisia > Artemisia argyi. Next base: position 180,310,267 of record CM060694.1, read on the forward strand.
GTCACCTGCAGAAATTTTTTGTCATTTTTCTTAAGTCCAAAACTTGTAAAGTGTCAAATCATTATCCCAAGTGAGAAACATCTTTCATTAACACCAACAACTATATTGGAACAAACCTCACTCACTAAAACAATTAGGAAGACACTTCCCGCCAAAATTCAAATTCAAAACATAACTACCCAAAGGAACCCTTTTAAAGGATCCTTCAAACCATTGAAACATTTTCAACCAAATCACATCCCATGATCACAAAGCATTGAGTGCATATGTTGATCTTTCACTCCACCCTATTCCATTGAATTAACATCAAATGATGTGACAAGGTCATGAAAATCATTTGAAACCTCATTCTTTGAATGGTACAACATCAAATCCAAACACCCATTTCAACACCTTTTCAACCTTATAAATTTGAAAGTTTTGCAACAATGCAAATCACACCATAACCATCAAAATCCTTCTCAAAAACCACTAGGATTAGTGTCAAACCTTGTTGCTTCAACAAAACCGTCAAGTCAAGCTCATCATCTTCAAGTGATGCTTCGCTTAATATTTCTTCACCTATCCAAGATTTCCTTAACCTCACTACCTCAACACCATCCTCAACACATTTCAATACAAATGTGATCACTATTCAAGATTTGCTTAATCTTGCTACTTCAATACTTACACCAATGGAACTTTTCCATACACCACCAACATCACCACATCCACTATTGGAAACTTTTGAAAACCTATCACCTAAACCATCAAGCCCTCCATCATCGTCACCTTTTAACACCATTGCCCAAATGGAAACCCATCAACAACCAATATTTCAACCAAACGAGTCATTGGATGATGCACCTCATCCACCGTCATTGCTTGAGAGTTTGGCCTACCTTTATGCTAAATCCTCAATTTTTCCAAATGATCAAGGTCATACACACCTACAATCATTTGTGTTTTACCCCATTCACAAAAACCTTCATGGTAACCATTTACAAATAACCAAGCCTACACCATTTTGTTCAAACAACAACCACCACAACAACAATAACTACCACCACCTCAAGAACCTTCCCAACACTATTGAATATCTATTTTCTTCGTATAAGAAAATAAAAGCATCTCAATGATCTTCCACCAACAACCACCACCTTTCACAAATGAATAACCAAGATCATTGCTTAACCAAAATGAGTCTTTCGACCACAACCAACCACCACAACAAGAGTATCATCACCCAAAACCATTGTTGTGTCACCCTATCCAATAAAATGAGGTTTATCCTAAACCACATTGTGGGACGTCTCAAGTTTAGAGTCTCCAAAATGAAACAAAACCGTTTCTATTGGAAAATGTTGCTCATTAAAACCAACAAACCAAGTTTAGAGCACCAACACCATCTTAAGTTTAGAGTCTCCAAAATGAAACAAAACCGTTTCTTTTGGAAAATGTTGCTCATTAAAACCAACAAACCAAGTTTAGAGCACCAACACCACCTCAAGTTTAGAGTCTCCAAAATGAAACAAAACCGTTTCTTTTGGAAAATGTTTCACCATTTAAACAAACAAACCAAAACCGTGTCATCCCCACAACATTCACAATGAAACCCGATACATCCTCCACCACCTACTCTTATTCTCAAACAACCTTACCTTTGTTTTGGAAAAATGTTTCTCATGAAGGAAAATGATGATTTCCTTGTAGCATTTTATGTTCTTAGTTTATTTTTTAGTTTTTCTTTGTAGGATGTTGTCATCTTAATTTTGTGTCTTTGACTCTCTAAGAGTCAAATTTTTACAAGTTAAATGAAATTAATTCTACAACAAAGATTTGAAGGGTTTGATTGACCATTTAGGTATAATGAGTGAACTATACCTTGATATGGTACCATACATAAATCTTGTGCTAACCTCTCTTTTTGTAGGTTCATTATTCATGTTTTCCTTCCTTGAAAACTCCATTTAGGGGAGTAACATTCAAGGGGGAGCATGAGTCTTGCTTTATTCCGCTTCACAACTCTTAGTTGTGTTTTTAAACATGAAATGCTTTCATGACATATCTTGTGCGGAAACTAACTTTTCTTTTGTAGGTTCAAAATCCATGTCTCCACTCTTGGCACTCCATGTAGGGGGAGTATCGACCAAGGGGGAGCATGGCCATTATTCCGCTTCACTACTCTACTTTTTGTTTCGACAAAAAGGGGGAGAATTTAGAGTAAACTTGTTCTACTTTTAATATTTCCGCTTCGCTAACTCTTTGCAAAAACAAGTTTTACTACTAACTTTATAAGACTTAACACTAAATCTCATGGCTTACTTTTAAATAAAGTTTATGTTTTGTCATCAACAAAAAGGGGGAGATTGTTAATACAAATATCGCCTAAAAACGTTATTTATATTTTACGATCTTTGCTAAGTTTTGTTAATGACAAAGTATGAAATTTAGCTAAGAGTAAATCATCACTTGAAGTGTTTAAGTCTTGTTTAACTAAAGTTTACATTTCATAAAACATAACACAAGTTTATTTCTTAAATTAGAAATAAGTCACATCATATTTATGGCAAGTTTTGTCATTATGTATTTATGGCAAGTTGTGTGTTTGACTTGCTTTCATGTTGCTTACAAGTTTCATGTTTGACTAACTTTAGGTGATGTGACATTGTTTGGTTGCTAGAAGTTATGAGACAAGACATTGTTTGGTTTGAGAAGTTATTGCAAAAACCTACTGCAGACCCGGCGGTACCCTGGGGGTACACGGGCGGAACCCATTTGAGGGTTCCGCCTGATCCGCCGAGCACACAGTTTGGTTTGCTATAAATACCAAACCATTTGTTAGTTTTGGGTCATCACTTTAGGACACATTTTCACATACTCTCTCAACTAACTCAGTAACCTTTTGATTTGTGTGATTCTCTTATGTAGCAAGGGACTTCACAAGATCATTCAAGAAGTTGCAAGCTTCAACTCTAAAGTTGCAAGTCTTGGTAGCTTGGTCATGTATAAGCTTTGGTAGTTTATACTTCATGTGTGTCTTGTATGTAGAAGTTATAGGTTAGTATTTTAGGCCTCAAAATACAAAGAGTGTCGGGAGTTGTTGTACCCTAGTAAAAGAACTAACGGGAGTGGTTGTACCCTTGGTAAAGAACTCGACATCTAGCTTTGTGTCGGTAAAAGTGTAAGCGACGTACGGGAGTGGTTGAACCCATGTAAAAGAACTCGACATCTAGCTTAGTGTCGGTAAAAGTGTAAGCGACGTTGTAAAGGTTTTCTCCGCCGGTGAAAGGAGCTTGTTGATTAGTGCTTATAACTCTCGAGTTGGAAACTCGGGGCGTGGATGTAGGGCAAGGAAAAAGAGTCCTTGTAGCCGAACCACGATAAACAATCGTGTTATGGTTTGATCGTTTCTTTCTTTATCTTTGCTATTACATGTTTGTGTTTAGTTAGAATTGTTGATCACATATAAAGCTTTTCAAAAGAATTAAAACAAGTAAAGTTGTATGTATGTCTTTAAACAAATGAAAAGCTTTTTCAAAGTACTAAACATGCAAAGTTAGGATCACCATAAGCAAAGCTTTTCAAAGTATGAAACAAGTAAAGTTAGAATTGTTATTTACATGAAAAGCTTTTCAATGAATCAAAACATAGAAAGTTGTGTTTATATCCTTAAGTAAACATAAAGTTTTTAAAGGATGTTTAAGCTAAATAAGAATCGAAAAAGCGGTAAACTATTCAACCCCCCTTCTAGTTTTCCACAGTTTGTTACCGAACATTGGAAATTTTATAAAGTTTGGTACAATGGTAACCGGTTGCCAGTTGCAAAATTGGGCAAAATTACCTAACATTGAACAAAGTTGAAAGTTTGGTTGCCTAACTTGGTATTTTCGAGAGTAAAATACCTAACATTAGAAATTTTGGAAAGTTTATTACCTAACAGTAGAATTAACCCATACAAATATTACAATATTCAGCTATGTATCCAAATCAAATTTTACCATTTCGATCTAAGTACCGTACCATTTGTTTTTTTGTATAGTTTTATTTTTCTCTTGTTTTTATAGTTGGATTGTCAGTCTCATCAATACTTTGAAGCTTTGTATTAGATTAGACACTTATTTTCATTTTGAAAGACAATGATTCTATTTTTGGTATGGCAATTCATGCCATAGGAAAACATGCATATGTAGCCTTGTTGTTAAAGACAAGTTAGCTTAGGGTATTTTGCACATCTATAGCCTTAACCGTAAGTGCTTTTTAGTGCTTTCTTAACTTAATTAAGTTTCTACAAGTCATTTATTTGTACATTTACGAGTTATGAGTACTAAAATCATCCTTAAGTTACTCCTTTTAGTAACCTGTGACAACCCGAAAATTTCCATCATGTTTTAATTGGAGAAACAGCGAGTTATTTTGAGTCTGGCATCAATTTTTGAGAAATCCGGGCGTATTTATAGTCTATTTTATCGGAAATGGTATTTTGAGCAAATTGGTGTAATTCTCGTGTCTTGTATTTACCTTTTACTTGTCTAAACGAGCTCCGAGCCTCTTTCGTGAAAGATTAGATAAATTACAGCAAGGGTCCATGTGGTATATTTTACCCCGCGCCCTTCATCTTTTGTGAACCTTCTAAGTTGTAAGTTACATCTTGTTTAATTTTCGTGGAAGATTAGATAAATTACAGCAAGGGTCCGTGTGCTTCACCGACATATTCTTTCAATTGTAATAATTTTTTTTCATTGCAACTTTGATTCATGCTTACTAAACACTAAGATAGATTTTATGGGTACAATGTCAATGATACTCCCAAAAGTCAAAGTTTTCGATACACCCTTTTGCCTATATTATTAGTCTAATCGTTTAGATTATTACTCCCTAATATCTAAGCACAATATTCTTATGGTAACATTATATAGAGAACTAATTTGTCAATCTATCGTGGATTTCACAATTTGAAAACTCATTTTTCTTTTTCCTTTTTGGTATTTTTTTTAATAACTAAGATTAGTATAAATAATTTTATTGTCAAAATTTACTCTATAGACTATCATGTTTGAGAATATATGATAAAAAAAAATTATAATATTCAGCGTAGTTCTATTTTTCTCTTGTTTTTATAGTTGGATTGTCACTTATTCATTTTAAATGAAAATGATTCTATTTGCGTATGGCTTCTTGCTATAAGTGTCGTACGAAAATAGGAAAACATGCATATCACTCGTTTTAGTCAAATGGTCTATATTACTACAATTTTTGTTACCGTTTCTACCACTACGTCGCCTTGTTGTTAAAGACAAGTTAGCTTAATTAGGGTATTCTAAATTTTCTACACATCTATGGCCGTAGTAAGTGCTTTTTAGTACTTTCTCTACTTTGTTTTCTACAAATCATTAGGTGAGATCTATGCAAAACTGTTAGCCCGTAATATGTTAGGTGATTGTATCGGGCTCAAGCCCGTAACTAGAATCTTCTGTAGTTTGTTATTTAAGTATACGATATCATGGTGTAATGGGCAAGGAAATCAATCAACATTCAATACAACCCAACATGAGGATACCCATGACCCATCACCATCCCCACCCGCCGCCCAACAGGATACACCCACTCCGTCACCGCCTACAGCCCAACATCAACACATCATTCCAGATCCTCCACAAAACCCAAACCCTGTCTCGATTCATCCCATGGTCACACGGTATCGTGTCGGGACTAACCGTCCTACCGAGCGTTTCAACTTGCATGTGCCTTCTCGCTATCAGTATGCGGATATCTTCACGAAGGGTTTGTCATCTGCTCTATTTGAGGAGTTTCGCTCCAGTCTCAGCGTCCGGTGTCCTCCCGCTCTGACTGCGGGGGAGTGTTAGCCCGTAATATGTTAAGTGATTGTATCGGGCTCAAGCCCGTAACTAGAATCTTCTGTAGTTTGTTATTTAAGTATACGATATCATGGTGTAATGGGCAAGGAAATCAATCAACATTCAATACATTGACAATCATTAGGTGAGATCTATGCAAAACAAGTATTACTTAAAAAACAAATAAGTCAATCTCAACCATCCATCCACCTTTCATCTAATGGCTAAGATCAAATCAAAAAATAACAAAGGGAGGGCAAAATTGACATTTTAGCTCATTTAATATAAAAACTCACTTTCCACATTTTTTAAAAAAAACAACATATCTTGCAAACGGTAAATCTTCAAGCTACGAAAAATACACCATCACGACGAGAAAAAAATCATCTTTATATAGATATGCATTATTATATACTTTCGATGAACTTTTTTTTTCAAAATTTCGTCCAGAAAAATCCCACGGGTTTCGTAAAAAGATGATTTTTTTGTCAAAATTTCCGTCTAGAAAAATCCCACGGGATTCGTAAAAATCCCATTGGATTCATAAAAATAAGATTTTTTTTTTTCAAAATTTCCGTCCAGAAAAATTCCACGAGATTCGTAAAAAATCCCATAGGATTCGTAAAAAGACGATTTTATTTTTTCAAAATTTCCGTCTAGAAAAATACCACGGGATTTGTAAAAATCCCATGGGATTCGTAAAAAGACGAAATTTTTTCAAACTTTCCGTCCAGAAAAATCCCACGAGATTCGTATAAAATCCCATGGGATTCATAAAAAGGCGATTTTTTTTCAACCAGAAAAATCCCACGGGATTCGTAAAAATCCCATGGAATTCGTAAAAAGACGATTTTTTTTTCAAAATCTCCGTCTAGAAAAATCCCACGGGATTAGTAAAAATCCCATGGGATTCGTAAAACTCCCATGGGATTCGTAAAAAGACGATTTTTTTTTTTTTTTTTTTTTTTTTTTTTTTTTTTTTTTTTGCAAAATTTCTGTCCAGAAAAATCCCACGGGATGCGTAAAGAAATCCCACATGATTCGTAAAAAGATGATTTTTGTTTTTCAAAATTTTCGTCCAGAAAAATCCCATAGGATTCGTAAAAATCCCATGGGATTTGTAAAAAGACGAATTTTTTTTTCAAAATTTCCGTCCAAAAAAATCGCATGGGATTCGTAAAAATCCCATGGGATTTGTAAAAAGACGGATTTTTTTTTCAAAATTTCCGTCCAGAAAAATCCGACGGGATTCGTAAAAATCCCATGGGATTCGTAATCATGAGATTCAGTATAAGTGTTTCTTTTGCAAAAAAAGACATCATGAATTACACAAATAAATACTAGTACGTAATTATTTTCCACTTTAAAATTAATAATTTAATATTCACTACCAAACAAAATCTATCTGTAACAAACTATTAATTTTAATTTCTTTAACCTCATTGTTTTCTTTCTCTTTCTGTAACAAAATCTATTATTTAAATTTCCATTTAATTTCTTTTGTTTAACTATATTGTGACTTTGGCATCATGATAACAAGTTAAAACTGGCGGAAATCATAATGGCAACGGTGGCGCTACTGGTGGAAAATCGTAAGCCGGAAAGTGGTAGTAGCGATGGCGGCGCGACAGAGGTCGCCGGAAAGTGGTATGTCTCATGTTTGGGTAATCCGCCCATATTACCCATTCAAGATTAGAGACATCTCGCCCAAAACACCCATTCAAGATCTGACAAGTGGAAACCTCCGCCCATTCCGCCCGTTTCAGAATAATCAGATGCCCAAACTAACCCAATTTTCTAATAAAATCGCCCATATTAGCCCGTTTTGTTCATTATGGGTGGATATTGCCACCTCTAGCTGTCGTCCTGTCGAAGTCGTCGGAGAATGTGATGACTTCCGGTGACTCCATTTTTTTATGTTTGAGATGAGTGGGTGAGTGTGAGTGAGAGAGAATGAGGAGGGTGTACCTGGATGTGTTTAGTTTTAAATGATATGACAAAAGTGCCCTTCACTAATTAGTTATATTGAAATGAGAATTAATCTAGACGTTTAGATTTAAAATAAATGGATGGGTGAGATCTTGTTATTTATTCTTTAGATAAAAGTTGTTTCGTATTGAACTTTTCTCATATGCTTATTAGGCCATCTCCAACCTTGTCTTTCATTTTTTGAGGGCAAAAAAGCATGTTACACGTAAGCATATTACTTTCTGTATATATTGCACATTATTTTATGATTTGGAGTATGAATGGTGATCCTCCAAATATGAGGCTGTACAACAGTGACTACTTTCAGCGGGGACAAAACTGCCCCTTTCTGCGGGGACGTTTCCTCGCCAAATTCTTTCCGCGGGGACATGTCCCCGTCGGAAGTCCCCCGCAAAAACCCCCTCACTGTTAATTTTCAGCGGGGACAGTTTGGTTTTTGGGCGGGGATGTGTGGGACCTACACTGCCAGCATGGACATTTTGGTTTGGTCAAACGTTGCAAGCGTGGCATAACTTTTGGCGGGGACATGTCCCCGCCAAAAGTAGTTTGCACTGCTATAATTAGTGCCTTAAACACTAATTTATTAAACACCCTCTTGGCGGGGACATCTCCCCGCAGAAAAGTGTATCCATAGTACTCTGTCACACTTTCGGCGGGGACATGTCTCAACAGAAAACTGTATCACCAGTACTCTGATCACACTTTTGGTGGGGACATGTCCCCTCAGAAAACTGTATCACTAGTACTCTGATCATACTTTTGGCGGGGACATGTCCTCGCCAAAAGTATAGGCGGGAAAACTACCCGGGAACAATTAAGAGCAACTATTTTGGTCAAACTTGCAAAATATCGAAAATACTTTCGGCGGGGACATGTCCCCGCCAAAAGTATGCGTTGAAAAATTAGTGGACGGTCAACGAGATTGTGTGCCAGCTCAGAGCAGTTTTTGTCGTTTAGCGACTTTCAGCGGGGACAAGGGCGTCCCCGCCAAAAGTGTCCTCGCCCGTCCTCCTGATTGTTGTGGTGAGGATCCTGACGAAACAAAGTGATCTAAGGAATGCTAAAAACGATAAAGATAATGAAGTTGAAAGGATGCAATCGGCAATAGCACGTTTAAAAACCCCCCAATGTGTGACATGGAGCAGTTCTTTCATGAGTACAACATCATCTTTTGTGTCAATAAATTAGCTTTTGTTATGTAAATTTTTTATATAGAAAATAATTGACATGGAGTTATTGAAGTTTAAGCTAATTTGGTTTTGTATGCACTTTTGTCTCTTTTAGTAATTTCGCAACATTTAATCATTTTATACAAGATGGGAATATGCAGTAAAGCGGGTGTAGCAATAACCAACATCATCATTGCTAACTTATCGTCACATCGACTTTTTACTCCACCACTAACGTCACCACCAAGCATGCACCAACTTCACCTCCAACACCGCTTAAACATTAATATGCCCAAGATACTCACACAAACACACAGACCATTAATTATTTCTTCACATATGACATGAACTAAACTTTCATCTTCTTAATGGTATTTCCGAGAGATCTGACTGGGTGAAAATCATGGAAGACGACAACATAATTGTTCTTAAGTAGGAAATCTGCATATTATTCATAATTGATATTGATAGAATGACTTTATTTGAAATTTTACCTTCAATTGACACAGTTTGTATAATCTGCTTAGGCATAATTAAAAAACCAAAATTAAAACAAAATAAAGCTTAAATTATTTGTTTCTTAATAAATAAAAATACATTATTTAAAATATTAGAAAAAACCTCACGCGTGCACAGACATATAACTAATTTTTTCAAATAACAAAAGAGATAGATACTTTGAGAATTCATAACAGGGGATAACATCATTGCTACAAACAGCAAGGAGCACTACTACAAAAAGTGATAAAGTCCACGGTTATTTTGTCACGGTTTTGAAAGGGTGGAGTTTTATTTTGTGTTGTACACACAAATAAGCGTGTCCAAAATAGTCACACTAAAATGTGTGTATGTAAGAATTAGTTAACGACAACAAGCGTGGAAAAGAAAAAAAAAAGAAAAGCCACGTTACTTAGCGTGGATATAAAATACCGTAAGTCACGTAAAAAACCGTGGACAAAATTTTTTGATTTAAAAATTGGAAAACAAACAAATCCACCTTAGAAAGCGTGGAGTTTATTTTTTATTTATGGGAAAATGATCACTGCTGTGACAGCAGTGATCAATAGCTGCTGTCACAGCTTCGTGGGGGGGCCATTTTTGCCGCAAAATGAACATTCAAGGACCATTTAGTAACATCGGGGGGTGGGTTTGTGTGTTACTGCAGATAATTTATCTGCTGTGGCAGCAGCGATGCCCAGCCCTTTATTTATTTATTTATTTTTCATCTCCAAATCTGAGTGGCATAAATTCAATTCAAGTCATTTTACCCCAAATTCATTACCCCCAATTGACCGGACCAGACCAGGTATCTTTATCAATTTAGGGTTTCATGATTGTTCAAAATCAAAATCAAAATCGATTTGATCTCCTCATTATAATTTGGGCAAAAGTTAGTTAGGCATTGCTGAAGAACCGATATCGACATCAGTGATGTTACTCTCGGCATCAACGAGTAAGTTTAGAGGTGCAAATGATGTGTTAATTTCGAGAAAGGTTAGCAAGTTACACAATGTGTTTTGTCGTTGTAAGTTAGACATGTATAAATATACTTAGACATGTATAAATACTAATGGACATACTAAAATCGGAGGCCCCCTTACAAACGATGGACCTGTGCGGTTGCACCATTTGCACATACTAATTGCCGCCACTGTCTATTGTATGCATGTATACTTTACAGACATGTTATAGATTGAAAATATTATATTCTTATCTTACAACAATTCCTTTCAAAGTATATAGCGAAAGAGAATATCAACGTCTAGGACTCTAGGCCAAGTATGGCTACAGAGATTTTTGAGTCCAAATGAATTATAGATACTAGACTTTCATATAAAACAATACCAAGACTCCTTACAGTACTACTTTATAGACACCATATACTAGCGCCATGTTTGTAACAGATATCACTTTAAAAATACTTGTATTGAATGATCATTATCATTCAATAATGACAACTTTACATTTCATATGTTAAATTATAATTTTGTTGATATGGAGTTGGTTAAGTCTCTTAAGAAGATTGGCACGTTAAAAGGCGTTAGATGTGTTGGGAGACAGTTGAGGAGTGAGCGAAGTAATGATAGTTTTACGAAAATAACGGTTGGGGGCGGAGGGGGGGGGGGAGTTGAGTATTGATGAGAATTGTGTTTTTGTTGTTGGAGTTGGGAGGAAGTTGGTGTTTGTTGGGTTAGTTGGGAGGGGTGAGGGAGTGGATGAGGGTGTGGTGGGGTCGTTGGTGACGTTGAAGGAGGTGACTTGTGTTGATGTGGTTGAGGATGTGGTTTGGGTTGACGATAGTGTGGCGGTCGGGTGTGTGAGTGGTTATTATTTGTGTTTGTGTCTTACGGGTCAATGTGGGTTGATTTTTGCGTTTCCGGATCAGATGAGTGTGTTGAGGTTGAAAGTGTTGAAGAGGGAGTTTAAGGTTGTTATGTTGGGTATAACGTTGGGATTATTGTTGATTGTGATGGGCAGCCGGTTGGTGGGAGTTTGGTGGGTGTCCGGATGGGATTGGGGAAATGGGGTCGAGTTTGGTGGCTCTTGATGGTGATAAGGAGCTGGTCCGCATGTCATTGCTGATGATGCGGATGGGTCGGGCAAGGTGGTGGTTGTAGCAACGTCATCCAAGGTATGTTTGCCTTTATAATTGGCTGAATTTTTGATGTGACAGGCATGCATCAAGCTGTGTATATTTTAAAGCTATTATAAGATTGCTGGCATGTTCCCAGCCTCGATAATGTAGGGCCTATGACTCACTGAAATCTTGATAGATACTAAACTCTGGCTACAACTTTTTGCTACAAGTGCAAGATCTTTAACATCAAATTTAGTAAGACCCGCCTTATAAAAATTCAATGATTCAATGCTTGAATTATGCAAAGCTAATTCATGTAACCATTCCCCATTTTGTTCACTAATCGAGCTATTTTCTAAACTCAAAATTCTCAAATGACTACAATACTTACCAATATATAGCAGCCCATCAGTCGAAAACCCCTTAAGACGAAATTCTAAACTCAAAATTCTCAAATGACATTATGCCATTGTATGATGTTGATGAGCCAATAGTTAGGAGTCTCAATGTTGCATGGTTGGTGACCAGATTTTTAGAATTTTAGCTCTAAATATTTGGGGTGATTGTTTGACCTATCAATTTTCATTGACTTTTATTACTTTTCTTGACTTTAATCTATATCCTTTGTATTGTTTTGAGAATGATTCGAGTACTCTTTGTTGCTTCAAGTTTTCAGCAAAAAAAAGTTTCTTTATTTACCATGACTATGAGCTGAAATGTTATGTGACACTTTGGTTTCATGTTATTTAGCACAAGACTGTGCAGGGCACGTAGTTCCGAATTGTTAATTCACCCAAGTCGATCGCAGCTCTTTCATAATCATCAATATGTAATCTTTAAACCTGTTCTTGTTAATAATCATTCATCGAAGTGACAGTTACAGTATTTGCAGTAATGTTTATTTGTTTATTGTATTTTTATTATTTCATTTATCTGTCTAGTCCATTGAATATCTGCAGTGGCATACTCTGTCATTTCGACATGCAGATGCCATAGTGAATAATTTTGATGGATTTTGGGATGGTTCGTTGACTTTATTCTAATAGTTATAGATAGTCTTTTTCATCTAACAATTGGTAAATGAAGTTAAATAGTATATCGTTAATACTAAAAACTGCAAAACTGTATGTTCAATCATCTTTTTGCTCTTTTCAGTGTACAGAGGATCTTTGGTGCTCCGGCTACTAGCTGTTAAATCACAATCCAACATTTAGTATACCCGGCATAATGTCTACTCCTACATGTAACTACACATCTCTTATACAGGTATCTTTATTTCGTTTTCTTATCACATGATTTTGTCATGGAGATCGAACCTTACTCCTTGCCCGATTCTTGATTGTTTTTGCAAATATTTTACTGTGATAGCAGGTTAACTTGGTTTATCTTGTTTCTAAAATGTTAATCGCTTCTATATAACTAAGATAAAATTTTATTGTATAAAGGTGCATCCACACTTGCTTCTTTTTAATTCTTAAATTTTGTTTTGTGGGTGCAGGAGTGAAACTGGAACATGAGAAGATATGGATGCTATTAACCATAACAAGTTTTCAAGTATCTGATGCATCATCTATCATTTTTGCACTTCAAGCGAAAACTATTAGGATGATTACTAGCAAGATTCGTTAAAAAAAAATGTACTATTTCATTTTAGCTTCTTTTAGAGTGAACTTGTGCTTGTTTTTGCATTTACCTTTTTTACTTATACTTGACTTTTACTTCTATTATGATAATGAGAATAATAATGTTATATTTATGTGCACTATATATTTGTTCCATATTTTATATAACTAAATCTGCTTGTGTGGGCTTTAACAATTAATGTCCTATTTCATGAATGGATAGCTTTTCTATATTTTGTCTTTGTTGCAATTTGTCCACGCTTATAGGAGTGGGTATTATGCTAAGTTCACTTCTGTGTGTGAACATTTATGCAGTTTTTCCACAATTCTTGGTGTAAACAATAATATTTTTGTCACGCTTGTTTGTGTGTAGTATTTTGCCACGCTTGTTTGTGTGGAGTACTGTTCCACTTTCTACACGCTTTTTACTGTGAGTTTGCCGAAAAATCTCGACGCTTTTTAATGTGATTTTTTTTGTGACGCCCATATTTTCCACGCAACAAGGGACTGTGGACTAAATATATGTACACGCATTGAAGTGTGTATATGCGCCCCAATAAATGTGTAAAATTAACTTGTTTGTTGTAGTGGAGTTATCAGCTGCAACAATGCAAACATGGTCTTTGATGGTATACAAATAGTTCATAATAACATGCCTAATGCACATAAATAATTTATGAATTAGACGAATGATAGAGAAGTTCTCTATTGTTTTGCAGAAGGGATTATTTTCCTTTGATACTAATACATGTATGTAAATGACAAGACTATTTTTGCCGGTACATCCAATGATTTTGACTTTTTATTCCTTTTTTTTTCTTTTCTTTTTTACCATTATTGTTATGAGGCATGCTACATTCATATAAAGTTTACACAAAAAATCTCCACTCGCTGACATGTCAGCGGGTGATTGGTTTTTTGTGGGTCATCCCACAAAAAACCAATCACCCAGTGGGATTTTTTGACATTATTTATATTTTAATATAAATATCTTTTAGTACTAGTCAAGTGAATTTGAGTATGTACTAATAAATGTGGATATGAATAATAATTGTTAGAAGATTGTAAAGTGTGAACCACATGGCAATTTAATACTCCCTCCGTCCCTTATTAAATGTACAGTTTTGACTTTTCAAGTCTTTTTTCTTTAACTTTGACCTTAAATATTTTTGTTTGTATTTTATGATACTTGATAAAAATTATGTCAATGAAAGTACATTTAAAACCCAATTCATTCATATATTTTGCATCATGTATTATATATCATATATAAAAATATTTATGGTCAAAGTTAATAAAATAAGACTTTGAAAATTCAAAGTGGACATTTAATATGGGACAGAGGTAGTAGTTGAAAACCCCATTAGAACGCGAGCAATGGGGCGTGTTTGCTCGATGTCGATGTGGCTCAAGGTGACTAATGCATGAAGAACGACTTCAGCTTATGCCTACTATGGTTAAATTGAAATAGCAATAATGATCGTCACTGATGACATAAACGGCTACGAATGCTTTGATACGACACAAGTGTGTCAATGTGCTAAATGAGCACGTATCATATAAAAATTATTAATTCTTGCAAAGAAAAATCTATCTATACACGCATATTTTCTACGAGTTGATTCAACAATATTTAAAGTATTTATGGCTTAGATTTTATATCCAAATGGTGTGCGTTGTTAAAGTCGTTGGACCCACATCGCATCTAACCATAAATAATAACGTTCGTCACTTTCATTTCGTCACTTAGCATAACTTTGTACGTAGGTGGTGGCCGGTGACAAGAAGCTGGATGAGAGTAGTGTTGGTTTGAGTTGGAGTACGAAGGCAGCAGCCGAAGCGGAATATGTTGCATCAATCTCGTGCTCGGGGCATGGTAGAGCGTATCTTGACGGTTCGATATACGAAGGTGAACCTGTTTGTGAGTGCTATGATTGTAATTATGTTGGTGCTGACTGTGCTGAATTATCTCCCGGATGTGCAGCTGATGCCGTAGTTTTATGTTTTCATGTTGATACGAGTCTTGGCTGGTTTATATCACTATCTCTTAATTAAAATATGATCTACTTGTAAAGCTTAATAATGATAAATAAACTTATCGATCATATAATAAACACGTCACTATAATTTGATTCGTTTCTGTATTTAAGACTTTTAGTATGTCCTACTAACTTGTTTCACTATAATTATCATATCTGGTAAATCCTTACAGTCGTTACCGTGCATTTAAATTATAACATGTACATGCGGATTTTCATGCTAACAATGAGATTTTATAACGGGCAAACAGTTATAATAGTTATATCGAAATTGAAGTACGGATCGGGATTGGAAGCAAGAGCGTGGTGAATTGTACAAAATACAGAAAAAATGGATATAAGATGATTAAAACAAAAAAATGCAATAACTAAAATATCACAATTATGCTGACCTCATTTTGGTTTAAAACTTTTTCATAGATAACATCTAACATTTTTTTGTATCATTCATTTCATCAAGATTGAAATTTAAGTATTCTAAGGGTATTTTGAGAATTGAACATTATTTATTTGGATAAAAACTGAATTTACGTAGTTTACTTTTTCATATTTACCAAAGTATGTAACATATTTTATTAATTGTAAGTATCACTAAAATACTTTTAAATACTTGTTAATATCGTTAAGATGACCGCTTTAACCGGTTAATTTTGACTAAAATATCATTATCATTTTTGCATTTGAAATAATTCTTGAAGGGTATTTTAGTAAAATCAAATGAAAAGTTAGGGAATTGACAAGTATTTAAAAAAACATTTAATAAAGTAATAAAGTATGTTACGTATTTTCGTTAAAAGCAAAAAAAAAAAAAATTTAGCCTTCACCCTATTTACTTTTATGTTTTTAAGTTTTAATTACTCATTTTTATATTTTAAAGTTTTAAGCAGTAGAGAAAAGATTTAATAGCCCATATCAAAATGTGATTATCGATGGGATACCATGTGATGGGTCGATGGGATATGTCATCTGAAACCCATGGAACTTGTAAGAATTGCATGCATGTAACACCTCTTAAGAATTGGTCTTTACTCTCTGTGCACATATCATTTATGGATGCAGCGGGGACCCTATATTCATGGAGCCATTTTGGATGCAAAATGCAGCCGATAGTGCAGTCGTCATATCAGGGTGGCATCGCATGAGTTACCGATATGCTGACTACACTACTATGTCAATAGAGCTCAAGAACTACATTCGTAAAATGCATTCCATTGTAGGAAATGCAGTAACGGAAGGAAGATACTTGGTCTTTGGAATCGGGTCATCCCAACTCCTTAGTGCAGCTGTTTATGCCCTTTCCTCCGAAAACTCTTCTACACCTTCCAATGTTCTTGCTTCCATTCCTTTCTATCCGGTAATTATTAAAAGGACTTAACTATATGTTTCGTACTCTTGTTTCTGTTTTTACTGACTAGATTTGTTTTTGTGTGTTCAAAAGATGTACAAGGCTCAAACAATGTTCTTTAACTCGGAGAATTTTCAATTTGAAGGAGATACAAACTCATGGCAATCAAATAATTCGACAAATAACATGGATGTAGTTGAATTTGTAACATCACCAAATAATCCAGATGGGGAATTGAAAACACCGGTTCTTGGAGGGAAAACAATATATGATCATGCCTATTTTTGGCCACATTTTACACCTATCCCGGGCCCTTCATATCATGATCTCATGATCTTTACTCTTTCTAAGCTTACTGGTCATGCCGGAACACGTTTTGGGTATGTATGTAATTTTATTCGCTTGATTATACATTATGGTTCAAACATTATGCTGACTTTATGTATGTTATAGTTGGGTTGTGATAAAGGATAAAGATGTGTCTATGAGAAGGTTTTAAACTATATTTCAGTTGCCGATTTGGGCATTTCAAAGGATACACAGTTAAGAGTTTTGAAGCTTTTAAAAAAAGCTGTTGAAGGCGATGGTAAACCGATTTTTGAGTTTGCTTATAACAAAATGAGGGATCGTTGAGAGAGGTTGACTTCTGTCTTCTCAAAGTCAACAAGATTTTCCATTCAGCAGAGACATCCTTTGCACTGCAATTTCTTCAACGAAACTAGGCTACCATCTCCAGGTACTTATATTTCATTAGTTGAGTGTTGACTTTTAAAGTCAAGCAGTTAAATCATGGGCTCATTAGAGTTCCTATGATCAAATTATGTATCTAAACATGTTTTAATAAACAATCATTGTAGCGTACGCATGGGTCAAATGTGAGCGAGAAGAAGAAAGCGACTGTGAGGCAGTACTAAAAGCAGAAAACATAATAGGTCGTGGTGGGAGCATCTTTAGTGCCAAAGAACATTATGTCCGACTTAGTCTCATCAAGAGCCAAGACGACTTTGAGTTGCTTCTGCAACGACTCACAGAGCTAGTGTCTCTTGAAAATAGCGGTGTTGAGACGATGTGAAAGACTCAAATAAATAGTTATTTCAAGAAACACAAAATGGTTATATGTCCATTAACCACTTGTGTAATATAAGCCCGTTCATGCATTGGGTTACCAGGCAATCTTAATCTCATTGCCTGTAATTGGAATATAATTGATTTCTTGTGATGTGCAAAGTTTCAATGTTTATAGAACAAATGATGTCATGTACGTATGTAAATAAATGTATGTATTTGAATGAACATGATAATGTGGAAAAACATTGCACCATCTATATATCTGCTATATATCTGAACAACAGGATCTTCCCTTTCCCCGAAAGCACTTCAAACACGTAGAACTCGTTAATCTAATAACTAAAATTCCAAATAATGCCTTGTTACTAACATTTACTTACGTACTGTCGACTGGTTTATATCTAAGAGACCGATTTACAGATTTGAAGCTATAAAATTTACATATTTGTATTAGTCTTGTTTGGGCTTTCATAGAACATGCATAATTGGATAAAAGAATCACATACCAATGACGTACATACCATCAATATCACATGGAAACTAAGAAAATAGAAAGCACGCGGAATAAACTTAACTGGATTGTTGTCATATAATACTATAGATGTTTGACATATCTAAGAACATAAACAAACCTACAAAACTATGGGGAATATGATGAAATATTGATATGGACTTGGTTTTTTGGTCAAACGACCAATGGTTGCAGTCAACGCAAACCACGAGGACGAACGGTGTAGTTTACTCAAAATAAAACATGCATATATTTGACATGTTCTATTTTTTTAATTTTTTTTTTTTTTATTATTATTATTATTTTCATTTGACATGTTTATTTCTGTAAGCTAGAGCTCCAAAAAGTAAATATCCGGTGCCACAAAAATAAATCCTAGAGATATGAGGTTCACACAATTTTCACGAAATAAAATTCACCCGCATACATGACATAAAATTACGTGAGCCTAGCACTTTTCAATAAAACACATCATAGCAGAGAGTGCATAACTTTTAAAAAATCTCGTTAATGACCTCCCTTGTGAAAACTTTCCAATGAGTTCGTTCATAACGGTAGGGCCTTGAATAATTTTCAAATAGAGTTTTCGGGAAGAAGATTGTTGCATACCTCGTTGAGGCTGCATTGTCGCTTGCTAAGTTGGTGGACGTTGGATGAGGCATGGGTGGAACCTAATTTCTCTCTAGTGAGTGCCTAAAAAAAGCTTTGTTTGGCCGGAGCAATTGAGGGTTGATCATCAACCCCCTGCCTCCAACTTAATAACTTTAGATGCCAAAATAACAATTTTATCCATATGAATGAAATATGTCGTCTCAAAGTGAGACAAGTAAAACACAAATGTTGGAACAAAAAGATATTTTAGTCATCAGATGATTGAATCGTTCTTCTGAAATGAGTTGAATACATACGGTTTTTGAAGCATCTATTAAAATTGATCCCATAAAACAATCACAGTTTGGAAACACTAACAAACACAAGATTCTTCTTATTTTAAAACTAACTCTTAGAATTTTTTCTTGTTCCTCGTTCTCTTCTTCTTTCCACCTCTGCCTCTTTCTGCATCAGATTTCTTGAGTCACGACCTCTTTCGTTCATAAGGATTACAACAATCTCTCTTTTTTCCTGCATGTGTTTTTTCAGAAATTTACAGAGGAAGATAATAAATTCTAAACTGGCCTAGGTAAAACTTGTAGAGTAAAATAAGTTAAGTTGTACCTTTGAACCGTTTTTTTTATTTCTGCCTTCACTCCTTTTGCTTTCTCTTCTTCCTCTTAGTCTCAACATCTTCGTCCGAAAGAAATTCATATTTCTCTCCATCTTTCAGAGTATAAGCTTCCTCAATCTCTCTCAATTTCTAGAAATGTATATGAAAAATATAAAAGATAAATCAATATCCAATTTGAAACAGGGTAAAAGTGTAGAATAAACGGGTAAACGGATGAAAGAAAATTAACATACTTATTTCTATGTGTTAAGGAACTTCATTAAGCTCCTCATCATCGCCTCGAAAGCAGCCAGCATTGGCGCTTTCGTTCAGCAACTTTGGTAAAGCACATAACTATAATACTTATCTAGTAGTAATAAAACATGGAAATAATTCGCTTAACTGAGATCAATGTTCAATTTACTGTGCATAATTACTAGTATGGATAAAGGAGTTTGTAGGTTTTATCGTCTTAGATTAAATTTTGTCACAAAAAACATAATTCAGTCAACCCGGAATATGCACACAAATGATGCTACTACTGCTAGTTACCCCATCTAAGCTAGTGCTTATCTAAGCTTATTTTTAGGCTTATGAGCTTATCTCACATTTTTTTTTGGCTTATTTTGAAACTTATGGGCATGTATAAGCTTGTTATGATATAAAAAGTTTATGTAAGTATGAAAATAAGGCTGAAAGTTTTGGGCTGCCAAAATGAGATAAGCTCATAAGCCCAAAAATAAGCTTAAACAAACAACCCCTAAAAACAGTTGTATGATTCATCATCTAACCGCAGTATTAATAACTGAAAATAAACGCAAAAATAACGACATTGATTACTAATGTGGCTAAAGGACCTTGGAATAACAACATAACTAGAACCTGCCTTACAATCCGGTTTGGATCAGTTCAATTTCCCAAAACAGTTTGTAGGTTTTATCGTCTTATATTTGTAGACGTTAACATCGTTGTTATCAAAGGAAAGTATAGGACTCTCTTTTGTAACAACTATTAATCGAGTAAAAAGTTAAAATATAGAAACCATTAAAGAAATATAGTTAATCTATGGAATAGGGTATTAAGAGAAGAGATTCTGAAATAAGAATAGAATAAGCAAAACCCACCTTAGAACTCCGCGCTTTAACAGTCCTCTTGTTCTTCTTTGCGTCACTTGGTCTCCCGTGATTATTAACAAAAGGAGATACAAGGGTTTGCACAAAGATAGGAGACCAAATATGTTGTCCACTTGTTGACAAAAATATTTTTTCACAACAAAAGTAAGACGGCATTTTATGGGATAGAAAAGAATCATTAATCATATAGTGTACACGATCCTTCATCTTACAATCAGTTGGCAACAGTTTCCAGGACTGTTTGACATTGTACTCTTTCATAACCCAAATGCCATAGGGGGGGAGACCATCATTGAGTTGGTGAAATATGCATAGGTGGTCTTGGAAAATTCCCAGTTTGTTACGAGAACTCGCATCATATTTCGTGTCATCAGGTTGGGGAATTTCTCTAAATTCCTCTTTAGCTAAATCAAAAGACACAATTAACATTTTGTCCATGTTGATATCATTAGCGTTATACCAAAACCAGTGAAGTGCCCCATTGAATAAAATACCAGGATTGGTTCGCGAGGCATCATCAAACCTATAATTGACACGTCCAAAAAGTTTCCAAACATTTGATTTCAAAGATAAGATTTGAACAAGTGTTCCATCACAGCCTTGGTTGATGGCCATAACAAGTTTGTAATCATCTGTGGATGAATCATATCCAAAGCCATAAGGACCATAACGTTGTGCGTAATTGAGATTTTTAGGAAGTATTGGGGGCTTTTGAAGTTTTCGAAACTCTCTGGTCACAGGATTGGTTAAACAAAGTCGATTACCAAGTTGAGACATGCAAACAAGGCCATTAGAAGAACCTTCAATATTCAAGAATTGATAGAGTCTCCACTTGTAAGGTATTATGTCCAAACCTGGTTCCTCCCTAATTATATATCTCCTATACATAGCAATTCTTCTGTTTCCAAGATGTTTATTATAACTTTTGTTGCAAATAAATTTAACATGAAGTTTAACAAAAGAAGGACTAGAAATCAAAGAATACCAAGACTTACAAACACTTTTGCATCTGAGAAGATCCTTGACAGTCAACCTTAAAAGCACTTCCTCTGCTACATCAAACAAAACCATATCTTCTGTCATATCTACAAAATAGGTTTTGCCGAAACTCTATATATGATAAAAATACACACAAGCCCAAACCATACACATCATTGGCCCAACTCAACCCAAACCATACACAATTGAGCTTTTATACAAGTACATTTTCACTTAAATATTACTACTCTATTTACTATTTTATCCGAACTTATTATACTACTAGGATGTATTTTATGCCGTATATCAATTTTTGAGAAACTTTTAAAGGAAATTAATATATACAAAGTTGCATAATCATTGCATTAGGACTACACGAATGATCCTTTTCATGTGTCAAAACCAAAGGTTAAAGTTTTTCCCTTTTCTTTACTTATGGATAAAAGAGAGCATAGACATTTAGTTTGCTTCCTACATCAAATCCATGACATCTAACTTTTTCAAACAAATTGTTATTTACATCAACAAATAGAATTTACATACGATATTTAGTATTTACTCCTTAGATTAGAAAATTGGTATTTGAAAGATGAATTTCAAATATAAATATTCGATTTGACATTAATATGTACTATTGCACTTTGCATGTTGAATGTAATCCCTTTATCCAATTCACATTTTTACAAACATATGTGCATTTTTTGATACATGCATCATTTTGTACAAGTTATATAGCATATTTTACAACATTGTATTGCATACATGGTACCTTTCCTAAATTCACTTGTTTCGGTATTTCAATTTGAATTACTCTAGCTTTTTGTTATGTTTTTGGTTAAAGTTGATCACCGTTCGAAAACCGGACGGACTGAAACTGAACTTCCCCTAAACACCAGACCGAGGACCATATTGAAATTCTCGGTCCAGTTCCGGGCTGGTCCGATCTGGTCTAACAAAGTATAATGGCTGGTTGTGCGTAAAACCGAACCGAAGACTGAATATGATGAAAAAGATGGATCAAATGACTGAACCAAAATATGTTCGGTATGGTCACGTCAGTCCAGATTCTCAATTCAGTTCGATTTATCAGTTCTAGTAATAATTTGAGACGCACCCCATCGATGGATTAAATAGATGATATGTAAGTTTTACTTTTACTCTATATGTTATTCTTATTTATATTATTTTGGTTTCATTATGAACAAGTGGTTAACATCCTTGCCTATAGAGAGAGAGGTCAAGGGTTCGATCATCAACCCTTGCAATATCGGAGGTCCTTTTCTACCTTATGTAGAACCGGAAGCAGTCTCTCTACCTTAGGTAGGGGTAAGGCCGTCTACATCTCAACCTCCCCATACATCGTGGAAGAAAGTATTGAGACCCATAACCCGTATGGCGTGAAAAACGGTATTGAGAGTTGCTTTACTTTTTTATGAACAAATCAAATTCTATAATACCAACACCCTCTTAAAGGTTAATGGTAAGTATTAAGCAAAATCGTCTACATATAGAAGACCTAACTTATGGTTAACACTTTACATCATCCTTATATATGATGCAATTGAACAATCATATATTATACGCAAATACACTACATCATTGGTCAAAGTACGTCGTATAATATTAACCAAACATATGAACGATTAACATATAACAAAATTTAATTAATGTAAATATACTTTTTTTAATTGCCATAAAAAGACATCAAAATATGTAACAATGAATTATCTCCATTGAAGGGGATATGTTATTCCGACCCTGTACCTCACATGTTTTGTACTTTTCAACAACCCCAACCCCTTTTGTCATCCTGTTTAGGGGGTGGCAATGGAGCTCGGTATCACTCGGCATGGATCCATGCCGCTCGGCAACACCGCCGCCACCCTTGCGGCATGGCAGCGGCATGAAGAACCTCGGCATACTTTGCCGTTGAGGCATGAAAGAGTGTGCAAATAAGAAATTAAAGTGTGTAAATCATTAGCCTTAAATGAAACTAAAAAAAATATTGTCTTGGCCTAGCTTCATAATTCTTAATATTTTACTTCTTTTTTTAATCCAAGTGGTTTCACAGCGTTGCATGCACCCTTTTTTTGTTGTTAATTTAATATATCGTCAGTTAAGTTTATATTATATATAGTATAAATTTTACCGAAATTTCGCATCTAGTAGTATTTAAACTTTAAGAATTATATTTATACCCTTTATGGTTCTCGATATAAGCACTTATGTAAGCAAACATAATGCGATACTAAGGCATAATGAATGATATTTCGTTCACATGATTAAAACAACTGAGTTTACCGTTTCTTATGACAAACACTAGCCATAGTTTTACGGATATGATCAAGAGCTCCGAGATACATTGTGAGCCCTATCTATAAATACATTGTGAGCTCCGAGAAAGCCTAAAGGACTTCGATAAGGATCTTTAGAAGAACAAAATTTTCTTTGCTTCTATAAACAAAGATATGTCGCTACTTATCTTGTGGATGTTAGAAAATGGGCTAGGTTGGTTGAGCTGGGCTAGTACAGGTATACATACTAAAAATGAAGGTGAAAGGTGAGCAAGTCACCTCACGCGCGAATCAAACAAAAAAATAAGGTGAAAGGTGAGCGAGTCACCTTTGGTAGTGTGTTTTTTTTATTTTTTATTTTATTTGTGAGTGTGTGTTGGGTATGTTTTATAAAGTGAGTATTTTAATAGAAGAGAAGTGATATGCATAGCAAAATAAGTAATATGCACACCACAAAATTATACATGTATTGCATAAAGTACAACATGTGTAACACCCCAACCCGACAAGGTTAGAAGTATCACATTACGGTGTCAAATCAGAACATATAACGCAAGCGGAAGACTTATAAACATAATAATTACAAAGGTATTCTAAGGGAACAAATAAAATGCTAACTCTATACAATGTGTAACACAAATCCAACTAAATCCAATCCAAGTCTAATCAAGATGCAAATGGGCTTCTAATCCTCAGGGTAGTCCACTAAAAGCTTCTATGCACTCTTCACTTAACCCATTTTCCAACCTAACACCTTTCGCAGGAAAAGAAATGCGGCTGAGCTTAAAAAGCCCAGTAAAATGATATATAACAAAACGGATAAACGGAACATATAAAAGTATATGGAAAGAAATAATAAGCTCCTGCAAAATGAATGTCATCTGTCAAATGAATAAGGGATTAACGGTAAACTGAACAAATATCATGAGTTAACTAAATAAAGAACATGAAAAATCAAAGAAACATAAATAAGAAATAGAAATATGGTGCATTGGGGAATATCATGAGGCATAACAAAGATAAAGGATAATGAAAGGAAATCAGTAATCTACCACGAGCCCGAAATTAAACATATCATAACATAAGTAACCAAATGGAGTAGCTAACTCCCATAGTGTGAAGGACGTGTATTGCACACAACATCAATCACCGAAACAAATCAATCATATCATATACGAAACAAATCTATGATGCATCCATACGCCCCTGCGAAGAGATTAATGGCCAAACATATATAATAATCTTGAGCTCATAATATATAACGAAAAGGGACGGGATGGTTCATCACTCGACCACCCTGGAGTCATGCCATTGGTGCATCAATGACATGGCCATGTTGCCTTCATGGCTAGGAAAATGGCTCGGGTACCAAACTGAAGGGTCAAGGACAAAGTCAAAGTTTGGCAAATGTCTAAGTCACCAGAATATCATAATCAAAGGTTCATAGCAAGGGTTCAAGTCAAAATATTCAAATCAAAAGTTCATATTATAGTGTCATGAAAGTAATCTTTAATAATAGTGTTCATAAAAGTAATCTTTAATAATAGTTTTCATAAAGAAAATCTTTAAAAGTAGTTTTCATAAAAGTCAATAAAGTTTCATATAAAAGTGGTATCGCATCGTGTTCATAAACATCTTTTAAAATAGTTTTTCTCAAAACATTTTCATGATATAATTAAGAAAGGTTTTCACATCCAGTTATGATATCAAATGAATTTTCAAAGTATCAAGGGATTCAAATACTGATGTTACAAGAGGTAACGAATGAATTATATCAAGTATCATATCATATGGATCGATATCATAATAAATGAATATCAAATGGATCAGAATACCAAGCATCAAGGAATCATAACAAAGGCTCAAAGGATCATATCAAGATAAGGCATCATAATTAAGGATCAGGAGTCATGAGAGAAAGGCACCCTTACTGAAAAAAGGTATAACATCTGTACCTTAGCAAATGGAATGAGATCAAAAGGAAAGAACACAAGAAAGATGGTTCACTTCTTCAATGAATCTACAAGAATTTGGGATCATTTTATGCTTATTAGTCATTAATGTCATAACGGATTCTTAATTACTTAACACCATTCATTAATGTGATTAGAGTCTCGTTATTGGAATTATGTTAACCTGTGACCAATAATATCATAATAAATGTTTAAGTGCATTTTTGGGGTTTATACTTATTAATGAATCTTAGATGATACAATACATACATGTTCTTCAAATGACTGGTTTTATAACAAAATTAGGTCCATTTGACGAATTTTGAAAGTGTATCCGAATTCAAAACAAACATTCACCAAAATTCTCACAGAAGCTATAATGTTTTAGGATTCTACTTGAATTTTAATAGATTTTATTATTAAGTAGAAACCCCCTTTCAAAAATCATTTATGCTAACATGTCCAGATTCGGATTTGCAGAAACACCTCAAAAGTTTATAATTAAAAACCCAACTCATGCCATTCAGAAAATTCTACAAAAATTTCAGGAAGTTACACATATCCTATATTTAATCCCTGTAAAAGGAGAGCTCTTAACTCTTTGTGGTTTGAAAATGGAAAATCAAAAACTCCAACTGATGTTTCAAACAAAACTCCCAAAATCGACACTTAATCCTATAAAAATCAAAAATCAACCTTCCCGACCTCTAAAAGTTAAGTGGCTTACTTTTCCAGAAACTAGACTCTTTGAATTTAATGATAGGCTTAAGAATCATGCATAAACACGTTTTTATCATCAGTTTATACCTACTTCAATACGACACAAAATTTCTGTCAGCTTGAAAACTCATAAAATCACCACTAAACCCTAATCCTTTAACCCTAATCGACCCCTAATTAAATTCTAGGGTTTTCACAACTTTTAACCACATAATACCTATAATATAGAGCTTGAAAAAACAACCTAGTTACACATATAAGGATAGAATTATTATCACATATATTATACGAATTCTTATGATTTTATGTGACATGTTTTAGTGTTTTATTCACATATAGTTTTTTCCGATTAATACATACATATATTCTTAGGTTTATATGATGATTACCACTTGTTATACATATATTAAATATGGTTCAAATTATAGAATAAGAAAACAAAGATGAATTTGGTTACTTTCTTCTTTACCTATTCGATTGGGTGGTTTGGGTTTGTACTCGGCAAAAGTGGTTTCCTCTTATGCTTTTGTGGCATCGAGGGCCCAATCTTGGGTACTACAAGACCACATCTTACGTGACATATGTGGTATGGATGTTGATTATGTTTCTGCTCTAGATTGTCTTCGTGATACGATTCCAAGCTTTGATTTTAGTGGGTTCACTAATAAGGACACCGTCCCCTCTAAAGCCCAACAAACACTGGCGAGTGCCCTTTTTAGTGAAATGGTCAAGGATATAGAAGTTCATTTTGACATGACTGTGAGACAGAAAGCTTTTTTTGAGTGTCTACGTGCACCACATGCTCAAGATTTTTTATTAGCTATCCCATAGACGGGCTAGGTCAGCATATGTCACCGGTGGAATATCGTACTATCCTTAAGTATCGCCTTATGATTCCATTATTTCCGGTTGATGAGATATGCCCTGTTTGTCGCAAGGCATATTTGGATTCCTTTGGGGAACATGCGGTTCATTGTAAAGAGCTCCCAGGCTTCAAGTACAGACATGATTTTGTTAGAGACGTCCTTTTTTATGTATGTAGGCGTGTCGGGATCTCCGCCGAGAAAGAAGCGCCTGTGAACTTTTTGACGGACCCGTCTGATGGAAGATCTACATTGAGACCGGATGACATTTTGATTTTTGGATGGGTTGGAGGGAAACATGCTTGTGTGGATCTGACCGTGGTTTCTCCTCTCGTGGGGTTGAGTAGTCGGGGTTTTACAGCCGGACATGCCGCTTTGAAAGCCGCCTCATGCAAAGTGACAAAACACGAGAAAGCATGTATCGAAAATCAACACGTGTTTATTCCTTTCGCGTTTGATACATTTGGTTTTCTTGCACCTGAGGCGGTGGAACTACTCAACAGAGTCCAACGAGTTATGAACAGTAATGTTATGACACATAGATCCACAAATGTAGTTTTCAAAAGAGTTAGCTTTGCAATTCAAAAAGGGCTAGCGGCGCAGCTTGTTGCCCGTTTGCCGTCAACCACTATGTAAATTCTATTTTGATGAAATAAATATGGTTCCATACTTATCCATTTGGTTACCTTATGAAGGAATTACGTATATATGATTACACAATGAAAACTCCACGAAACCAACAACCCTCCTTCGAATAAGAATTACACCACGCCTAGACCACTTGAAGAGACACGATTGAACACCAATTGCTCCCTCCTGAATCGAACAGAATGAGGAAGAGAGAACCAAGCCGTCATTTTGTTTATTGTTTCTGATAATCGGTTCAAGAAGGGAGGGGAAAAAGAAAAAGAACATTATGTAGCCACTTGAGTTTAGGGTTTTAGTTTTAATGTTGTGTGTGTTTCGGTATTACAGAAAACGTGTAGGGAGAGCTTCAAAAGGAAAGTGCCGAAATTTGTGGGGTAAATTGAAGACTAAATAAATGCTAATTTAGATCATGAACCTAGACAACTTTCAAAGTCTCCTTCGTTTGTACAAAGCTCAAAAAGAATCGGCCCATCCAACTTCTAAAACGTGTGACATATAAAATGTATATAAGTTATGTAAATTTTTAAGTTATCATAATTTATAGGTTCCATTCTGTAGCGTAATATTTAAATGTTAACGTTTTAATACTTATGTTATAATATATCGCAACATCTTGAATTATTATTCGTCTTTTCAAAGGTTTTAAATTAGAGGGGTATTTTAGGTATTTCACATGATTAAGAAATCTGGGTTTTACAACTCTTCCCTTCTAAAAGAAAATTTTCGTCCTAGAAAATTGAAGTCGCGTAGGTTTGATGGAGACGTAGCAATTACAAAAGGAATGACGATAATTTACCTCACGCTCGTAGAGGTTCTTCTAAAAGAATCTTCACAACGGAATAGTTTCTCATGAATCGATCCCAACAAACTTGGATAGCCCCAGGCTCTCCAATAGAACACAATCATAACAAATCCGATCCAACGAATGTGAAACGAATACGTAGCAGATGACAGATGACAGATGATAGTTGGAATCCTACAAGGAGATATACAAAACTCATATACTTACGATGCAAGCACAAAGGTAGTACTAAACGGTGAAACTTCGCCAATTCCTATCGAATTCTGAACGAACAAAGGAACTTGTCAAAGTCGAAGGAGTACAAATCGAATCATCAAACGTATCAAGAGTTTCCTAAAAGGTGGGTAACCTATTCGTACAAACGATCACTAGGCATGTATCGGAGTATCGAAACATATCAGAAGGCGTAATGGGATTGGTAGGATAATTGCACGGATAATAACAAACCCAAGGCTAATATATCGCGAACTAAAACTCCTTAGATGCTAAAAGTTCCTTGTGAAGTTACTAAAATGCCCTTTCTTTTTCTCTTAATTTACAAACACATTTAACAAACATACCCAATTAAAAACACACACATGGTAATCTGTTTGTTTCACTTTTTTGTACAATGAACCACGTAATTATTCTGATTATTATTTAAGGAAATTTTTAAGGTTTAGGTAAATCTGTTTATTTATGGAATTTTCTTGATGACAATAACTGATGAAAAACTATAACAAAGAATAAAATGGAAGATAGAATTAAGCAATGGATCTAGAAAATACCTAGTACAGAGTAGGGGTGAGCAAATTGAACGAGAACCGAACTGGAACCGAGAACCAAACCGGAACCAACCCAACCCGAACCACGTTTTAGAACCGCGGTCCGGTTCTCGGTTCTTAGATATTGCAAATTGCGGTTCTCGGTTCGGTTCGGTCCGGAACAGTGGGTATCAGTTCCAGAACCAAAGAACCGCATGACTTTTCAAATATATAGGATTTTTATGGGACGTTTAGCTTTTTTAAGTTCACGATTACGGCTATTTTTGGCGCAAAGCTTTTTGAAGCTTTTTAGGGCGATGAGCGGTGAGCAATAAGCTTTTTGATTTTTAGTGTTCGTTTGGCATGAGAGCTGTGAGCTTTGCTATTTTTTAGGAAAGCTCATTTTTTCAATAATTTTTTATGAAGCTGTGAGCGATGAGGAGTGAGATGTATCTACTGCTCACAGCTCACAACTACTTTTGTCAAACATAGCTAACATATTAAGAAAAATTCAACATGTATCCCTCCCAAAAATAGGAAACAATACACAAAATCCCTATTTAATTGCTCCACAATAATATTCTTTTTATTCTAAGTCAAATTAATGATTGATTTTAGTTTGTGAATTCTACTTTTAGAGCTTATCACCTTATGCATTATATTTGTTTACATATAATCAATGTTGCAAAAATCGTGAATCGGTAGTGGAGCGGTCGATCACCCTGCAGCTTGTAATCGGTCAAGGCGCTGATTAATCGGTTTGGCATTTCCTGCATGTTTTGGGAATTTTTAGAGAGCAAACTAAAGATCTTAACTGATTCCAAGTCTTCTATGTTTACAAACTTCAATAAAAGGCTTCAATTCTGATTATGAGGCCCATTGTACGTTATAAGTGAAATAAACGATCCCCAAATTAAGTAAAATGCCAAAATTTTTATTTTTTTTAAATTGACCGATTCGGCCGATTTTTGGCCGATTTTTCCTTATTTTTTTTGCCTAGGCCGATTTTTCACAGATTTTCAAAAATCGACAAGGTGCATCACCGATTAGCGATTAATCGGCCGATTTGGCCGATTTTTGCAACATTGCATATAATAGACAACTTAGCATCTGACTCGTTCCTTTATACAAGGATAATTATATATGTCTGATGGAAGCCATACGTGATATTATGAATTTTAAACTAGCTAAATATGGATTAATCTTTTAACTATGTAATGTTGGTTGTATAATTTTTACATATACATTAAAACTGCATTTCACATTACAAACGATTTGGATTTTGGGCAGTTTTTAAAAATTTGCGGTTATAATCGGGTAGGACCGAAATACCCGAACCGGACCCGAGAACCTAACCGGAACCGAAACATGTTCTTCGGTCCGGTCTCGGTTCCTAATGAGTATTTCGGTTCTCGGTTCTCGGTTCTCGGTTCTTTCGGTTCCGGGTCGGTTCCCTGTGGTTCTGGAACCGCGCTCGAGTTAAAATTCATGAAGTCTACAAGTCAACATTACAACACATGCTAACTAAAGGTTCAGGAAAATAAGCATATTTCCCACCACTTTTGAAATTCATAGTTAGAAGAACCAAACACAGATTTCAATCACATGCTCACTCGTCATCATCAAAATCAGAATCCTCAGTTGCATCATCATCATCCTCAGGTTCTTCTTCATCAGAAGAACTCACCACATAAGTCATCTTCTTCTTGTTCGCCCTTTGTGGGCTGGCTTTTGCTGCTGCAACTTCACCACTCGATTCCCCAACACCCATTGCCTCATCTTCCTCAATGGCATCATCTTTGTTATTCATTCTTCCCAGGTACAGAACCGCTCTTCTTGTTGAATGGTGACGGTCTCATCTTTCTCACATTCTTATCTGGTGATGCTTCTGCGGTTAATGGCTTCAGCACTTCAGTGATCAGCTTCTGCCGGCAGCTGTCTTAGACGCAGCCACAGCAGCTGCACCTCTTTTCTTTGCTGCTCCTGCTGATGGCTTAGCTGCTGCTGGTTTCCTACCACCCTTCTTTTTCTCCTCGGGTGGTGCTACTACAGCTTCAAAGTCCGAATCATCACTCATCTCAATAACTTCTGCATTGTCGCGATATTATTGACAAAACTCACCTGATTAATTCATAAGCATATATTAGCCAATATTTACTTATAAGCTCTAACTGTTCATAAACTCGATACAAAATTGTATACCTGCTCAAAATGATGCCCGTCAGCCATACTAACACAAACCTCCCATCTATTGTTAACTTTCTCATAAATCCTAAACTGTAAGCAAATTCAAAATTATACTCAAGTGATGATAGGTACTAACTTGATTAACGAAAGCAGTACTAACTTGATTCCTCCAAGCAGTACAAAGTAATCGATATGGAACTAGCAGTACTAACTGAATATGCCAACAGTACAAAGTGTCAGATGGGATGACTATTTGGCTAAATCCGGCCTGTAACAAACCACACTAAAATTAACCGTTTCAGCACGAAACCATTTTGAGCCATTACAAAATCTGCTGAGCACGGCCATTTCGTCACTTGAAAGTCAATTAGCGTTGAACCTATCCCCATAAGTTTCCTTTTAAACTAACCTATATTGTGGTTAAAACCACATATCAAAAAATGTGCATAGTTGTCCAAATTTGTATTTGATTTAAGCTATCCAAGTTTGTGTATGTCATCCAGAGATGTAGATATTTTTTTTAACAAAGGAAATGGATATTGATACCTGGTATATATCCAGTTACTTAATATCTTGCAATTATATATATTTTATAATAATGGAGCTCTTAGCTTCCAACCATCCATATATTTAGGCCTAAACATAATCCTGATGGTTTGTGAAAAAATGGAGCTCTTAGCTTGCAACCATCCATATATTTAGGCCTCTAAATTATAGCTCAAAACTAATATCAATATTTTAGAATGGATACATTATGTTTATGTTGTAAGTGGTAAGTAAATTTTTAATAAGAATTACAAAATAAATTACATGTATGATCATCATGTGAATGATATACTTTTTTTGTAACAGCTACAAAGAAGACATTGCATAAGTCAAGTTATATTTTTAAGGAAATAGTGATATGATGTGTATTTGACATTTTTAGTATCGATTGATGCCTTTATAAACATCAAAATGATGCTCTTATAAACATCAAAATAAAGTGTTTTTAGACCGATCAAATGACCAAAAATATAACTAAAATATTGATTCGTATCAACTAAAATTTTAAGTTTTGATAGTTTTATGTTACCCAAATAAAAGACTAGGATGTTTGTTACTACGTATCATGTAAAAAGTTTGTTTTAACCAGGGCCGTCTCATTGATTTTGGTGACTCTGTGCCAAATTAAAAAATAGGCCCTTAAACACGATAATTTAACATATATAGATAAATGCTTATTAGTCATGCAATTTTTTGTAAAGGCATTATAATAATGGTGGTTAAATCTTTTATATAATAAAAGAATTACATCATTTCGGAGTGTTTTTGCAAATTCCTTCTCATTGAAAAAAAAAATTGGACCAATAGCAGAGCTCGATTTTGCTACATATGCGAAATCGAGCAATGTGATTGGTCAATAAAAAGTCAAAATTAAATTGATTTTGGTCAAACTTAATAAAATTTGGTGGAGAACTTTGGTTAATAAAAAAAATGCATAAAAATATAGGCGTCAAATTTATAAAAACAAAAACTTAATAAAAGAGGAAGTAATTAGTAAAACTTTAGTGGTTGAATTTTAAATAAATTATGTAGAGCTAAGTGTAAAATTACAAGTTTTCATATTTTTTTAATAACTTTATAAAAAACACAAATAACCCCTTACACTTTATACCCTTATACTTTATAATATTAACTTTGTTTAAAATATGAGTATTAGTATTAGATTTTAATATTAACTTTGTTTATAATATTAGCACAAACTTATGAAAATACAATTTTCCAAATAAAAAGTTACATTAGTAAACATGCTATGATGGTTATTCATAATCAAGGAAATGAATCAATCTTCAAAAATATCTAAATATGTTACATATTTTAACGAAAATATAAGTAAAAGAAATAGAACAATTACAAAACACATCGTAAATTGATCGAATGGGTTTGCCAAACTAAAAGCATATATCACTAACATTTCATGCAAGTCAAGTATCATCATGCGATTTTGCTATAATAATAAAATATATGGAGAAATTTGGTTAAGAAAAAAAAATTCATAAAAATATAGGTGTCAAATTTATGAAAACAAAAACTTAAAAAAAAATGAATTAATTAATAAAACTTTAGTGATTGAATTTTAAATAATTTATATAGAGTAAAGTGTAAAATTACAAGTTTTCATGTTTTTTAATAACTTTATAAAAAACACAAATAACCGTTTACACTTTATACCCCATATTCTTTATAATATTAACTTTGTTTAAAATTACATGAGTATTAGTATTAGTTTTTAGACTTTCATCTATTAAAATTACAAAATTTGACAAATATGCGAATTAGTTTTAATATACGTTAAATATTTTTTTTAAACTAATGTTAGTTTTAAACTTTAATCTATTAAAATATTTTTTTAAATAAGGACTCATGTTACTATTTAAAAGTTTAACTTATGCGCACACGAGTTTGAAATACGGCTAAATCATTAGTAACGGGAATATAACTATCAAATGGTAAGCATGAGAATGTGATATGAAAATTAATATACGCGATTATAGTTATAACAACGACTTATGAAATTGTTACTTAAAATTTGTATATGGATATCTATAAAAACATTTTAAAAACTTTACAGAGCATATTTTAACTTCATCATTATGTGCTACTAAATTCATACATTTTGTACAACATGATATCAATAGTTAAAGTTAAATAATAAAATCAACCTCAACCTCAACATGTCTGTCAGTTAAAAACGTTATACAAATCTAATTATTAAAAAAAAAAAATAATAAAAAATAAAAAAATAAAAAAACAAGCAAACAAACACATTAGTTAGATAGTCATTGTTTAATATAGAAGGTGTTTTCTTTAAATTAAAAAAAATGCACGCATCACAATCCTTATTTGATAACAATCACCTACTTATATATAAAAAAAACATAGGTGATGACCTAACTTTATTAATTGACGTGATGTTTTATTAAAAAAAAACGTAATAGTTGGTCGTTGTAAACGAATTAAAAGTGTGTACATGAGAATTATTCAGCAAGAATATATAGTTTTAATCAGGTTATTACGTTACTATATTACGATAATGTTATTAATTTGGTAATCACGGATGTGATAAACAACCATTATTCCAAACTTATGATTTATGTGTAAACCTCTTTTTGCTTCTGAATAGAATCCGAAAGAGACCTCAACAAAATTTTGGCTTATGCATTATCTAGCTGATAGTATTTAGTAACTTTTTTTTATGGTTTAACAACTCTTTTTTATGTTTTATTGAAAACTTCTACAGTTAATATTTGTGCGTTTACTATAAACACACTAAGCTATAATCGAGTTAGTTGTGAGTACAAGGGTTTTTCATTAAGCTTCTAAAAAAAGCTTATAGCTTTATCATACACTTATTGTGTTATGATAATTGAATAAGCCAATAAGCACCTTTAATAAGCATAACCAAACACCCCTTTAGTTCTAATATGAAGTTTTCTTATTTGATGTTATGACTAACTGTTGTTATCCTCACTATAATGCAACATATTAGTGATTTTTGCAATGTTATCATCTTATCGCATACACTAAAGTGTAATGCAATTTGTTGTGTGCGTTTTTTAGAGGAGGATTAAGTATAACACATGATTGCCGTGGAAGGATTTTCTACGCCTGCTCAAAGTATAAATGTATAATTTAGTTGAGTTGCTGATTTAGATAATACATGAATGTATTTTAATGTACCAAGGATGTGTTTTAGTGTCTATGTGAGGAATTTTATGATAGGAATTTTTCGGAGTGTAATTTGTCTTTAAATGAGTTAATGAAACTTAGAAGGTGTTTGCTGTCATTGATAACACTATGGGTGTCAACCAACGGTCTAAAATATGGGTGTCTTTTACTTTGATGATTTAGGTCAATTATGAAGAAAGTTGCATTAAAGTGAAAGGTTGGTAAGGATTCAAACAATCATAAAAGACTTGCGAATGTACTTTTTGTCATTTTTTTCATGCATTTATAATTTACTTATACAAGTAATAATAATGTTCTTATATAGTTCGGGATTAGAGAAAAATTATTCTTATATATTATACATAAACGTAAGGTTAAATCTGAGTTCTACCCATTGCATCTTTTTTTGTTTCTCTTTATGTACTAAAAAAGCTATAGTGTAAGCATCTATGTTAATTTGGTAATTTTATGATCAAACATGAGAAGTAAATAACACAAACTTATGAAAATACAACTTTCCAAACAAAAAGATACATTAATAAAAATGATCTGATGGTTATTCATAATTAAGGAAATGAATCAATTTTCAAAGCTATCTAAATATGCTATATATTTTAACGAAAATATAAGTAAAAGAAATACCACAATTACAAAACACATGATAAATTGATAGCACGGGTTTGCAAAACTAAAAGCATATATCACTAACATCTCATGCAAGTCAAGTATCATCATGTGATTTTTCTTGAATAATAAAATATAATTTTTAATCCAAAAGCATTCTCCTAAAATAATAGGTAGGTTATTATATATACATATGATTTTTTATTTTTAGTCCACCAAGTAAAACCATTTGAAACATGTTAAGTGGTTCATTTCTTAATCGATAATAATACATAATTAAATGAAATTTTAAAAACCCTGTGCGTGCACAGGTATTATAACTAGTAGAATCATATCACATAATCACATGCGTCGTAATTAATTTCTCAAATGTTAATTTCGAATTCAAACCAGATTTCAACTCAAAAGCTAAAGAAATTGTTTTAAAAAGTAAGGCAAGTAATTAATTTCTCAAAATGTTTTAAAAGTAAGGCAAGTAATTAAATGCCAGTATTAAATACTATCCATACTATCCTGCATTACTGATTTTGTATGTTATATATGGGCCGAGTGGTATTAAACTATTAGGTGTTAATACTTGGGCTGGGAACTTGGAGACCCTCTAAAAGATGGGCCCTGTGCATATGCACCTGATGCACTTGCTATCCACCGGGCCTGGTTTTAACATTGCATGAAAAAAAAATAATTAAAAAAATAATAATAATAATAATAAAATAAAAAAATTATGGTATAATGGGTTTGATTTACAAGGTTATAAAAATAAAAGAAGACATTGACGCTAAGGGTGATGGCAACCCAACACTCCGAGTCATGGGATGATTCTCACTAACCAATCACAGAGTGTCATGTGGCAGGAGGATTCTAGAGGATCCTGAAGACAAAACTGTTGGCAGTGGGAGAATTCGGAATCATGCCTCACTTTATTCATTTAATAAATAAACACATGCCTCACTTTATTCCCATCACACTCACTTTATTCCCATGATTCAGAATCTTCACGGGGCTTCCGAAACCCATAATTCTAGAATCTTGGGGGATGGCGGCGGTGTTCAATGGAGGATTCGGAATCATGCCGCTGGGAGGATTCTTCCGTTGCCAACACCCTAAAGGGTAATAATTAGTGTCTAACATTAAGAAGTGTGCAAATATCACATACGTGGAGGCTTAATTGGTTAAAAGGGACGACACAACGTGTAACTTGAGGTTGTGTGAATAAGCAACCATCCTGTCTAGAGCGTGAATTGTTAAAAGGCTCAAAAAAAGCCCGTTTTTGTATAATAAGTAGATGAAATGAGATCACAGTCATTTACTTGTTCTTTAAATATAAATAAATAAATAAATGACTTGATTTTTTTTTTTTTTTTTTTTTTTTTTTTTTTTTTTTTTTTTTTTTAACACCATGTCTTGCAAACGGTAAATGCATCATCGCGATTTGAATATTTTTATCTTTCAGTAGACGGGCACTTTATTATACTTTCGACCATTTTTTAGACTAAAAATTTCCGCCCAACATATTACAACTTAGACTCGGTTATAACGTGTTGGATTTTTGTCATTTTCAAAATTTTTGAGTAAAATATGTAAAAGTGAAAGAAAATATTTTTTCTTTTACCGGCTAGACCTGTTTTATAATTGTTACTATATACAGTAATTGCACTTTCAATCAAATAACCAATTAAACTCACCTATAATATTTAGAAAAGCCCAAATAAACTCATCCCGTAATAGACATTTACCCCAAACTATAACTATGGTTAACTATTGGTCACTATGGTTAACTATTGGTCTCAAATTGCCAAACTCTAAAAAAATAAAATAAAATAAAATAAAATAAAATAAAAACTAGGTTAAAGATTTTTGTATGTGTTTCAAAATACATCTATCTCATCAGAAAAACATATTAATCCTTGAGATGACTTTGAAGTATCAGAGTTTGGGTGCCAAACTCTAACCGACATTCAAATAGTTCCACTTTAGGTCTCTCAACTTTGGAAGTTGTCATTATTAGTCCATGAGATGACTTTGAATTGTGACATGGATCAAACGAGGTCTCACAAATCTTTTAAAAAAAAAAAAAAAAAAAAAAAAAAAAAAAAAAAAAAAAAAAAAAAAAAACACACCATAGGCAACTATTTTTCTTCAGAATTGAGATCCTCTCATGTTCAATTTGAACTTGAGAGGAATGTTTGAGGTTTTTGTGAATTAAAAATAAAAATAAAAAAAGGTGAGGCCATCTTATGTGGGACCTCTAATTTGTTATAAATAAATTTTCATTAACAAAAACTTCAACGTTACTTCTCATGTTAAAAAAAAGACATAGAGGGGATCCAATCTTTTTCTTCATGTTGTGGATCAAAACCCACACAAAAAATCAAGTGCAAAATGATAAGAATCATTTTTCACAATGCAACCTTCTAAGGTAATTCTTTATTTTTAGTTTTTGTTTCGACTAATTCGAATTAGGTTAGCCGATTAGTTTTGTATGACGAATAAGGAATTAGTTTTGTTAGTATAGTTTCTATTTTGGATAGAATGGTTCAAAACGAAGACTATAAAGTGTTTGATGAATTTGCTTACCAAGTGTTTTTTGAATGTTTGTTTTTTTGTTTTTTTTTTTTTTTTTTTAATATATATTTTTTTAATTGAAGATTTACATATTAAGTGTTCAAACTAGCCACATCTATTGCTAACTTGTTTATGGTTTCCATCATTAGTGCCATATTAGCACTCAATGACTCTAGTGTTGGAGGAGAGTAGGAGACTGTGCTTGTGCATTTCATGTGTTAACCATGGTGGAAATGTTGTTAAGTAACTGAAATGTAACGGATTTGTAACTGAATTTGGTGTTGTAACTGAATCGTAACCGTTTTCTGCCAGAATAACAGTTGTTCGCCAGAGAAGATGATCGGAAAACTAGGATACACGCTGATACCAATTGAAACAAGTGCTTAGAAATCACTTAAGAAATGAAAACACTCTAAAAGTTGTCATTATTAGTCCCTGGGATGTAGGGCTGAGCATCGCAGACCCAAAACCGACCGAAACCGAGAAGACCGACCGAACCGAAGAACCAGCGGTCTAGTCCGGCATACAAACCAACCATTTTGATTTCTTGGACCGAACCGAACATATTCGGTCTGGTCCGGTCCTCAGTCTCTAAATTCCGTCTCGGTTGGTTTTGATCCGGTCCAGTCCAGTCTTAGACGGATGCTCACCCCATGACTTTGACTTGTGACATGGACCCAATAACAATCTTTGAGAAATTTAAAAAATAAATAGGAACCTATTTTTCTTCTTCATGTTGTGGATCAAAATCCACACAAAAATCAAGTACAAAATGATAAAGAAATATTTCTCACAATTGCAACCAACTTCAATTTTTGGTCACTCTTCGAAGGTTGTTTTTTTTTTTTTTTTTTTTTTTTTTTTTTTTTTTTAATTTAAATATTTACATATTAAGTGTTTGACCTATTTAAAAAAGAAAAGAAAAGAGATTTGCTATTAAAATGTTTTTAGAGCCAAGCTTTGACATTTTTGGAGGTCGGACTTAGAATTTTTGAACTAATTATTAACAATATGAATTAGATAGCTTTTAATGGAAATCTTTTATTTATATAATAAAGGAATTATATCATTTCAGAGTGTTTTTGCAAAACCATTTTCATTGAAAAATAAATTGGACAAATAGGTGAGCTCGATTTTGACACATAGGTAAAATCGAGCAATATGATTGGCCAATAAAAAATCAAAATTGAATTGATTTTGGTCAAACTTAAATAAATTCGGTGGAAAATTTGATTGAAGAAAAAAACGCATAAAAATATAAGTGTCAAATTTATAAAAATAAAAACTTAAAAAAAGAGGAAGTAATTAATAAAACATTAGTAGTTGAATTTTAAATATATTATATGGAGTTAAGTGTAAAATTATAAATCTTCATATTTTTTGATAACTTTAAATAATCTTTTATATAATAAAAGAATACATCATTTTGGAGTGATTTTGCAAAATCCTTCTCATTGAAAAAAAAAATTAGACTAATAGTAGAGCTCGATTTTGCCACGTAGACGAAATCGAACAATATAATTGGTCAATAGAAAGTCAAAATTGAATTAATTTTGGTCGAACTTAATAAATTTGGTAGAGAAATTTGGTTAAGAAAAAAAATGCATAAAAATATCGGTGTCAAATTTATGAAAACTAAAACTTAAAAAAAGAGGAAGTAATTAATAAAAATTTAGTTGTTGAATTTTAAATAATTTACATAGAGCAAAGTGTAAAAATTACAAGTTTTCATGTATTTTAATAACATTAGGAAAAAAAACAAATATACTATTACTAATATTACACTTTAAATCCCCTATACTTTATAAGATGAACTTTGTTTAAAATTACATAAGTATTAGTATTAGTTTCAGACTTTCATCGATTAAAATTATAAAATTTTGTAAATATACTATTACTAATATTAATATACGTTAAATATTTTTTAAAACTATTGTTAGTTTTAGACTTTCATCCATTATAGTATTTTTTTTACTATATACGTTAAATAAAGACTAATGTTATTTTATTTTAAAAGTTTAATTTATGCGTACATGAGCTTGAATATTAAATACGACTAAACTATTGTTAATAGGAATATGAATATCAAATGTAAGCACGGATTACTATGATAGAAAAATAAATATACGCTATAGTACTTATAACAATGACTCGTGAAATTCTTATTTAAAGTTTATATATGGATATACAGAAAAACATTCTTAAAAAACTTTACAAAGCATATTTTAACTTCATCAATAGGACTTCCCTCACTACAAAAGGTGTCCCGTAGATGGCGTACTGATATATATCTTTTTTGTGCTGATTATGTGCTACTAAACTCGAACATTTTGTACAACATAATATGAATAGTTGAAGTTAAACAACAACATTAACCTCAACATCAACATCTATGTCAGTTAAATAAAGTTATATCTTTCAACCAACAAATTTTTTTACAAAATATTATTTTAAAGATGTTAATACATGATAAAAAATCCTGAACAATTATTAGTTGTACTTATATCACAATTTTCACAGGTAAATTCTCATATGTCCATATAATAAACTAAAATTTTAAAAAAATTTGATTCATGTGTAAACCACGTGCGTGCACGGGACTTATAGCTAGTTTAAGTGATAAGAAGAATAAATTATGAACAGGTAGGAAGGAATAATGTTAGCGTGAAAGTTTCAAATCTTAGTCGATGTATTTTGTTTTTTTAAAGTCTGGTTGATCTGAAAGGTAAAAGGATGTTACGTGTCTATTTCAAGTATCGGGTCTTTTATATCTATTTTACAAGTATAAGGTCTTTTATGTAAATTCGTATTATGCTAAGCTTACATATATAAGCTATCATGACATTTTTGAAGGTATAATCAATCACTCCAACTTCCACGAGAGCATGTCCTAAACT
Organism: Artemisia argyi; assembly: GCA_030686995.1. Taxonomy (NCBI): domain Eukaryota; kingdom Viridiplantae; phylum Streptophyta; class Magnoliopsida; order Asterales; family Asteraceae; genus Artemisia; species Artemisia argyi. The sequence goes on from CM060694.1 coordinate 180,351,746, forward strand.
GTTTCATTGATGGTCTAAAAGAAAAAATCGAACGGATGGTAAGGTTGTTTAAACCTATATCCCTTCGTGAAGCATATTATTTGGCTAAGATACATGAACTCACACTTTGTTAACGTATGTACCCTCCGGATACATGCCGTACAAGGGAATACCCTCCGGATCCGTATCAGGTAAAATGTACTCAGATATGCCCAGACAACACGGACCAATATCCGATGGGTTACGAGTATCCGCATGATCTCAACCGTCCGGATATCACAAGCCCTTCGGATAAGCTAACAAGTACCTAGACCAAAGTACAAACAAGTACGCCAAAGTATACGATAATGAAGTTTAAACTAGCGAACATTATGGGCTAAGTACGAAACAGCCTGACACCCCATGTGGAAAGTCTATAAATAGAGAGGAAATCTTCATTTAAGGTTAACTAATTCTCCTTTACTCTCTAGTTTTATTCACACTTTCTCTCACTAAGAACATATACTTACTCTCACGCCGGAGGTTGGTCCTGGGATACATTCCCGGGGCGAGTCTAACGGACGTATTTGTTTTGCAGACACCTGATGGAACACACCGTGATTGAAGTCACCTCGAATCCGAAGGACCTACTCTAGTCCGAAGGATTCTTCTCGCTTGTTCGAAGTGAAAGCAAACTTTTACTTCAACAAATTGACGCCATCTGTGGGACCCGTCATTCACTCTACCGAAGCTCAGGAATGACAGGTCCTTCCCCAACAACACCCGAAGGGTCCGGAAATCGTCCGGATAATAATACCAATCCTGTCAACCTTGAACAAATCCAAAGCCACTTTGCTGCTCTAAAATCCCTCATCCAACAATACAATGTCTCAGGAGAAACACCGATCGACCCCATCCAACTCGACTTTGAGGTTGCCGGATCTCATGATGTCGAAGCCCAAAAAGCCGAAGAAGATAGGACGGACGACTTATCCAAACCTTTCAAGGCGGCGTCCAAAAGTCCTTTTACCCGAAGGATCATTGATTTTTCTGGACCGAAGGGTTCAAAGTACCTGATGCCTTCTCACTTAAAGTTATACAGCGGATCTACAGATCCTGACGACCATATCACCAGATTCGAATGAGCGGCCAATCAAGGTGCATGGCCTATGCCAATTTGGTGCATGATGTTCCAGCAAACCCTAGACGATGCCGCCAGAGCATGGTTTGATCGTCTTCCACGAGGTAGTATTGATAATTGGGATGAGTTAAGTGAGCAATTCATTCAGAGATTCGCCCTTCGTAGAAAGTGCATCAGAGATCCGATGGAAATTACCAAGATCATCCGTAGAGCTAACGAGGCCCTCTCGGAATTCAAGGAACGATGGACAGATGAGGCTAGTCGCATTTCAGGAGTACCAGAGCTAATGCAGATATCCTCTTTCATTGATGGTTGTAAAAGTCCGGAGTTAGCGAAGAGATTCTCCGAAAAGGTTCCCCAGAGCGTAACCGAAATGATGATACGGGTTGATGATTTCATCCGTTCTGAAAGAGTGTATCGACTGACAGAAGTACCGAAGGGAGAGAGGATGGATAATTCTCGTAGAGATTATCAACCTAATCCATACGGCCGAAATGACCAGAACACACAACGGTCCTCCTTTAGAGGAAGCCACAGAAAAGATATTCAAGATTTTAAACCCATGCGAAATGATAATTTCACGCCATACATGCCCAAACGAAATGACAATAATACCTACCGGACAGATTACCGGAGGGATTACCGGCGTGACGAGGGGAACAGAAGAGACACCAGACCGCTAGACTTGAACATGCTCACAAAGGCTCCTAAAGAAATCCTATCCACAGAACATCAGCTCAGGCTACCGGCACCCCCGCCACTCAGAGGAAGGCCCTCGAGAGAAAACATGGATAAATACTGTGATTATCATGGGGAGAAAGGCCATCTCACCAATGATTGTCACAACTTGAAGGAACAACTCAAGATAGCTCTGGATACCGGCAAGCTGGACCACCTGATCAGGGACGTCCGACAAAGAGACAGGGCACCACCCAGAAATAATCATCAAAACAACCAAGTTCGTATCATCAATATGGTCCGGTGCCAAGAAAGAAATCCGAAGCGAAAAACGATGGATCAAGAAGAGGAGTGGATGAGGGCCCCCATAAGCTTTCCTCCGATCCTTCTGGGTGACGCTTCCGATGAGCCACTTATAGTGGAGGCTGAGATTGAGGGATATACTGTGCGGAGAATATATGTCGACCAAGGCGCATCGGTGGAAGTAATGTACGAGCACTGCTTCCTAAATCTGGACTCTTCCATCCGGTCGCGTCTATCCAAGACGAACACACCATTAGTGGGATTCTCAGGAGAAAGCATAAATCCATTGGGGAAAATAGAACTAGAAGTATGCTTCGGGAACGAAGGGCTATACCGCCGAACTATCATGAAGTTCGCGGTGGTTCGGTCTCCCTCTCCGTACAATGTGATACTTGGTCGGTCCGGAATCAAAAAACTAAGAGCCATCCCATCAACTATACACTCCATGATGAAATTCCCAACGCCGAGAGGCATTGCAACCCTAGTAACCCGATCGGTCATCATCTCAGAGTGCAGAAAACTGGAAGAAAAATTCTTAATGGAAAAGGAGGCCCAGACAGAGACCTCCTCGGAAACACCCATCGAAGAGACTACTGGAACCGAAGATGTGCTAGTTCATCCTGCATATCCGGAGCAACTAGTGACAACAGGAAGGAATTTCTCAAAAGAGGGGCGAAGGCAATTGATAACTTTACTAAAAAATAACCGAGACATTTTCGCATGGAAACCCTCAGATATGACTGGTATCCCCCGATGGGTAGCTGAACATAAGCTCAACGTGAACGTCCAGGACAAACCGGTAGCACAGAAAAAGAGATTCTTCTCGGAAGAAAAGAACCGAGCCATAAATCAAGACGTAGAAGAATGGCTAAAGGCCGAAATAATCAGGCCTGTCCGGTACCCGACCTGGATTGCCAATCTAGTACTGGTGAAGAAGCCGGATGACACATGGAGGATGTGCATTGACTTTAAAAACCTAAACTCATCGTGTCGTAAGGACTGCTATCTGTTGCCGGAGATAGACTGGAAGATTGAGTCGGTGATAGGATTCCGATATAAGTGTTTCTTGGACGCTTACAAGGGATATCATCAAGTACAAATGGCAAAGGAAGACGAAGAGAAAACAGCCTTCTATACGGATCGGGGAACGTACTGCTATGTAAAAATGCCGTTTGGTTTAAAGAATGCCGGAGCAACCTATCAGAAGTTGGTAGATTCTGTCTTCCGGAAGCAGATTGGCCGGAACTTGGAGGTATATGTAGATGATATGGTGATAAAGAGTCAAACGGAAAAAGATCTGTTGGCCGATATTGCCGAAACGTTCGATAATCTCCGAGGAATAAACATGAAATTAAACCCTAAAAAATGTTCTTTCGGAGTGGAAGAAGGAAAGTTCCTCGGATATATGGTGACATCCGAAGGGATTAGGGCTAACCCCAAGAAAACCAGAGCAATCGCCGATATGCAATCACCAAAGTCGCTTAAGGAAATGCAAAGCTTAAGTGGCAAGCTCGCAGCACTCAATCGTTTCTTATCAAAATCGGCTGAAAGGTCTCTCCCCTTCTTTGAAACTTTAAAAAATATCACCAAAGACAACAAGGAAAGATATCAATGGACGGAAGCGGCTGAGAGAGCCTTTCAAGATATGAAGAAGATGATCTTGGAGCTCCCCTGCCTAACGACTCCGAAGTCTAAAGAAGATTTGTATCTATACCTGTCAGCCGCAACAGAAGCAATAAGCGGAGTGCTGATGGTCGAAAGAGAAGGGCGGCAGATCCCAATCCATTATGTAAGTCGAACCTTGCACGAGGCCGAAAAGAGATACGCTCCGGTTGAAAAGTTGGCTCTAGCCCTCCTGCACTTATCAAGAAGACTGAGGCGGTATTTCGAAGCCCACCCCGTCAAGGTCATAACGGACCATCCCATCAAACAAGTACTGAACCGGGCAGAATCGTCCGGACTTTTAGCCAAATACACCGTAGAATTGGGGGCCTACAACATTACCTATATACCCAGAAATGCTGTCAAAGGGCAAGTGCTTGCTGACTTTATTAATGAAATACCCATCGGCGCAACCTCCCCGGATCCAAAAAAAAGCAAAGAGATATGCAACATTTCTCAACCGGAAGAATGGATCCTATATACTGATGGGGCCTCAAGCAGGAAAGGTGCCGGAGCAGGATTAGTATTAATTAGTCCGGAAAAAGAAGAATATACATATGCTCTCCGGTTAAATTTCGAAACTACCAATAACGGAGCAGAATACGAAGCACTCCTGGCCGGATTAAGAATTGCAAAGGAGATGCATATAGAAACGTTGGACGTACGGGTGGACTCTAACTTAGTGGCAAGCCAAATCAATGGAGAGTTTACTGCATACAAGGAGAGCATGGCGAAATACCTCGCAAAAGCCAAAGAATATATCGCTTGTTTCAAACGCTTCAGAATAAAGAACATCCCGAGAGCTCAAAACCAAAAAGCAGATGTGCTCAGCAAGCTGGCATCCGTAGCATTTGACCACTTAACGAAAGAGGTCCTGGTAGAAGTGTTGGAGAAACCGTCCACCGAAGAAGAAATAGTCAACGCAATAGTAGAAGAAGAGGAGGAAAATTGGATGTCCCCCATATTCCGATGTTTAAACGAAGGTATATGGCCGGAAGACCAGAATGAAGCTCGAAACCTCCGTATGAAAATAAGCCACTACACACTAATTGACAACGTGCTATTCAAGAAATCCTACCTAGGACCGATGTTACGATGTGTCGGACCTCTCCAAGCCAATTACATAATCCGAGAGGTGCATGAAGGAGCCTGTGGTATGCACTCCGGACCCCGGACGGTGGTAGCTAAACTCATGCGACAAGGCTACTATTGGCCAACCATGCACCAGGACGCTAGGGAAGTCATCCGAAAATGCGATGCCTGTCAGATACATGCTCCGGTCCCAAAGTTACCAAAAACAGTACTAACCTCCGTCATGGCACCATGGCCCTTCTTCCAATGGGCAATGGACATTTTGGGACCTTTGCCCAAAGCTTCAGGAAAAGTTAAGTATGTTATTGTGGCAATAGACTATTTCACAAAATGGATGGAAGCAAAACCGTTGGCCAAGACAACCGGAAAAGAGGTCAAAAAGTTTGTATGGGACAACATCGTCTGCAGGTTCGGACTACCCAAGATAATTGTCACGGAAAACGGAAGTAACTTTGTGGGAGATCCGTTCAAAAGTTGGTGCGAAAGGTTAAATATTACGCAAATCAACACGGCCGTGGCTCACCCTCAAGCCAACGGATTGGTCGAAAGAGCCAACAAAAGCCTAATGAAGGGATTTAAGTCCCGGCTAGGAAGAGAAAGAGCAGGATGGGTAGACGAATTACCTAACGTACTATGGGCTTTCCGAACCACTCTAAAAACTAGCAACGGAGAAACCCCTTTCAGTCTAACTTATGGAAGTGAGGCAGTCATTCCAGCAGAAATCGGTATGCCTACCTTCCGGACCATGATGGCAAACATTGAAAACAATGACGATGAGCTAAATCTAAATCTAAACTTACTAGAAGAACGGAGGGAAATGGCAGCCATAAGAGAGGCAAAATACAAAAAGAAGGTGGAGCAATATTAACCGGAGGGTTAGACCCGAAGCCTTCAAAGTGGGAGATTTCGTGTACCGAAAAAATGAAGCAAGCAGAGTGGAAGATCAGGGAAAATTGGGACCTAATTGGGAAGGCCCCTATCGGATAACGGAGGCTTATCAGCACGGCACATACAAGCTCCAAACCATGGAAGACGTGGAAGTACCTTGAACGTGGCATGCAATTAACTTAAAGAAATGTTTTATGTAACCTATTATGTACTTTGATTTTTCAGGACCAAGGCATGAGCCATTTTCGCATCAATAAAAAATCCGATGCATTTTGACCATATATAGAGTTATTTTCCGCAAAGCACATGTTGTCCAGTGAATAGAACCCCAAGTGGGTATTATTAAGGCCAAGAGCCGAAGGGTACAGGTTACCCTGTCAAAGAAAACCCCAAGTGGGTATTATTAAGGCCAAGAGCCGAAGGGTACAGGTTACCCCGTCAAAGAAAACCCCAAGTGGGTATTATTAAGGTCAAGAGCCGAAGGGTACAGGTTACCCCGTCAAAGAAAACCCCAAGTGGGTATTATTAAGGCCAAGAGCCGAAGGGTACAGGTTACCCCGTCAAAGAAAACCCCAAGTGGGTATTACTAAGGCCAAGAGCCGAAGGGTACAGGTTACCCCGTCAAAGAAAACCCCAAGTGGGTACTACTAAGGCCAAGAGCCGAAGGGTACAGGTTACCCCGTCAAAGAAAAACCCCAAGTGGGTATTACTAAGGCCAAGAGCCGAAGGGTACAGGTTACCCCGTTAAAGAAAACCCCAAGTGGGTACTACCAAGGCCAAGTGCCGAAAGGTATAGGTTCTCCCCGACAAATAAAACTAGGAGGAATAAGCCATGGCCAAGATCCGTAAGGCATATATTGTCCGATAAAACGGAACTCCACGAGTACATAATTAAAAAAACCAAGTTCCATAAATTACATACTACTCAGAAAAACACATGTAGGTTAAAGACAATACAGATAACAAAAGAAAGTGATATATTCATATGATCAAAATTCGGTTACATCAAACATTCCAAAATAACGGAATAACAAAAACTGCACTTCAAACCTATTCTATTACATCAATTGATAAGCTTCACAAGGAATCCGGGATACCTGAATCCATAGTCAAAATGGAGGTATCCGGACCCCAACATACATCTCTTAAACACAGATAAGCAGCTTCAGGGAAAAACAGAGGCATTCTGGGTATCGGAAGGATTCTCGATGTGAGATTCAACCTCCGGACCCTCAGTAGTTGGTTCTTCAGCCGGAACAGGGTCAGGAACTAAGGCGCTCAGTTCATCAAATTTCTGGTACACGGTTTCCCGGATTTTCTGAATATAAGGATAATCCTGAGATAAAGCCTTATCATACAACGGACCATATTTAGCCCCGGCCTCCATATCCATTCCTTCAACCTCTCCTAACAACTTAGCCGCTTTCTCCGGCTCTTCAAACAAACCTGCCCCGTCAATCAGCCCCGAAAGAAAAAACAAGTTGAAGGGCTCTGCCAAGGCTATTCAGAACTCGTGGCTCCCGAGAAAACGGTGGATAGCTTCCGGGATAAACTCATTGACAATGCGGTTCCTCTCCACCTCGGCATTACCGGCGGCCACAGCAATATCCACCTTCTCTTGACAAAGCTCCCTGTAAGCCTTTTCTTCATCATTTAGCTTCTGCTTGGCCTCAGACAACTGCCCCTCCAACAACCTAATCTTCTCGGCCTGCTCGCCGGAAACCTTCCTCCACTCATTCTTCTACAACTCAAGATTTCCAACCCTCTCCTCCAGACTCGCATTCTCCGTGCGAAGCTTCCTCAAACCCTCCGGATTTACCTCGGAACATTCTGCATGAACCTTCTTCAACTCATGAAGTTCTCCGGACATCTGCTGGAACATCTTCCAGTTGTCATCAAGGGTCTTATCACAGATCTTGTGGGTATCAAACAGTTTCTTGTACTCCTTCGAAAGAGACTCAAAACGGAAAATCATGTCCGTTTGAGCCGTGACACATTTACCCAACAACAGCCACGATCTGCGGATAGCCTCTTCATCATCCTGCTCGTCCAGATATTTCTCCTCCTTGGGAGTTGCAAAATTTATCAACATATCTCGACAAGCAGTGGCAGTGTTCAGACGAGTTCCTTTGGTCACAGTCCACGCAGGTACATGGAGGGCATCATCCTCACCATCCCCCTCTATGTCAACCTCCACATCATCCTCATCCACAAGTGTTTCTTTCCCCGGACGCCGGGATGCACCTTCTGAACCCCCTGACAATGAAAGAACCTCCGTCAAATATATATATAAAAAAAAAGAAGAGCAATGAAGGTGTAACTACAAAAGATCATCCAAACATACCAGATGACAAAACATTCGGATGCACAGAACGAATGGGCTCCGGCCTCTCCACGGCCTCTCCGGTGTCCAAATCAATAACCGTCTCGCCAGCGGAAATCTTGCTTCTCTTGTAAAGGCGAGAAGAGACACTCCCGGCCCCAGTTCTCTTCAATGGAGGCTTCTTCGAACCAGTCTTCGCAGCTTGCTCCTTCTTTCTATCCTTAGCAGCTATCACCTTATCATCAGCAACCTCAACACTCTTCAACTCCTCCGTCTTTTTCGGTACCTCAGTGTTGGAGGCCAAGGGAGGAGTAACATGCACCTCACGAACATGCCCTTCCGGAAATGGGGTGCCTTGAACAATCTGTACAGTCTTTCGTAGCGGAGGTTTCTTTAGATAACTTGACATGGTTATACCTGCGGACAAACAAAACCCAGCGTTAAAGACGAAAAGAGATGCACAATATAAAAACACGCATTATAACAAAGGCTATACCCCTCCCCTGCTCATCCCTCAATGCCGGACGATAACCAGGAAACTCCCAGTGATCCGATAAACCCAGGGCATACAAGAACGCTTGCGGAATTTGACAAGGTTCAATGATCGTCTCGGAAAGCCTTTCGGCATGAGTAACATCATACTCACTGGCCTTTGGAAACGGATCCGATACGTCCGAATCCGAATGCCTCCATGGCATGGCAAACGGAATAGCTCGCCTATCGATCAAGAAAAAATTATATTTCCAACCCTTCAGACAAGAAGGAAATTCCCCAAAACAAACCTTCCTATTCCTATGGATGCGTTTCTCGAAGGAAAACCAATCACCCTGCTTGCTAAGCTTGTAGAAGACACGGAATAAAGGAGTGGTAGGAGGAATGTGTATGTTACGGCAATACACCTCAAAGAGGGTAGCACGGTGCATACCCAACGGAACTAGCTGAGAAATGTGAACTTTGAAATATCTAATGACCTCTAAAAGAAAGGTGGAAAAAGGGACGACGAGACCACCCTCAAAAAAGTACTCCGCATACAAACCAATGGCATCCTCCGGAAGCTGGTTCATCGTCATACCCGATGGAGGTATCCTTGGATGTAAATCCTCCGGTATTCCGAACGCTTTCACCACAGCGATCACATCAGACTCGTCCATCGCGGACATTCTTAAATGCATATCTTTCTTCACATGCGAACCGTCCGGATTAGACACATCTTCGTACTCAAACGATGCTGTAGATTCCGACATAATGGACGAAAAGGAGAGGAGAATAGCCAAGCAACAAAAAAAAAACTAAACGGGCTGAGACGTACCTCAAAGGCGGCGCGAATAATCGTTCGGAATACGGAGAAGATGAGATGAGTCAGAGGTATGTGTGTGAAATAAAATTACGGTGCTGTAAATAAAAGAAATGGGACTATTTATAGGCAGTCAAAATAGGCGGGAAAGGGACACGTCACCCGTAGGGCTAACGTGTCAGCCATCCACACCGTGTCTCTCAGAAAATGCATACGTGTTCCAATCCAAACGACGCGGTAAAAAACGACGGCGCACCTTAAACGACACCTTAATTACTTTTGGCATTTTGCGTGACTCCAGCAAAAGAACAAAGCCATGACTTACCCTCCGGAAAATCGCAAAAAATAAACTTAGTATCACACCATTGGCGCAACCAATACTATGATACTGGGGGGGACATGTTAACGTATGTACCCTCCGGATACATGCCGTACAAGGGAATACCCTCCGGATCCGTATCAGGTAAAATGTACTCAGATATGCCCAGACAACACGGACCAATATCCGATGGGTTACGAGTATCCGCATGATCTCAACCGTCCGGATATCACAAGCCCTTCGGATAAGCTAACAAGTACCTAGACCAAAGTACAAACAAGTACGCCAAAGTATACGATAATGGAGTTTAAACTAGCGAACATTATGGGCTAAGTACGAAACAGCCTGGCACCCCATGTGGAAAGTCTATAAATAGAGAGGAAATCTTCATTTAAGGTTAACTAATTCTCCTTTACTCTCTAGTTTTATTCACACTTTCTCTCACTAAGAACATATACTTACTCTCACGCAGGAGGTTGGTCCTGGGATACATTCCCGGGGCGAGTCTAACGGACGTATTTGGTTTGCAGACACCTGAAGGAACACACCGTGATTGAAGTCACCTCGAATCCGAAGGACCTACTCTAGTCCGAAGGATTCTTCTCGCTTGTTCGAAGTGAAAGCAAACTTTTACTTCAACACACTTAGTAAAACAAAACCCAAAGACCCAACTAGAACAACCAAGTTGTCTACCCCAAGCATCCGAAATGAAAAGAATCATGAGGAGCTTCACAAGAGTGTTGATTTTCGTGGCATAAACACAGAATTTCAAGCGTATCTGCATTCTGATGCACACAATATAATTCAATTTGAAGAGATGTTGAATGCAGAACTTAGTATAGCACTTATGGAAAGTGGAATGCTACATCCACTTAAATTTTACAAAAAAATATCCACACAATAACATGGATGAGAGAGAGAATATATGATGAGACGAAAAGTGTACCGCTTATAGGGGTCATTTAAGCCCTAAGTCGTGATTATTTGATCAAATATTGCCTCAAATCATTTCTTTTGTCATTTTTGGTACTTTGGAGAAGAAATCTGGAAAAGGAAACATTTTGGAAGTTTTTTGAGCGAAAAGTGAAGAAACCGGCAAAATCTCCAAATCAAGCTGGAAATAGTACATGACGGTGTCACGCTTTGGAGGTGACGGCGTCATGTATTGGCAAAGAGGTGGATAAAAAGTTACACGAGACACGCCAGAACGTTTTTGGGAAATAACACATGACGGCGTCACCAAAGCCGTCAAGAGCAAATTACATGTGACGGCCAAGAATGAATTAACACATGACGGTGTCAGATCTGGATCTAGGCAATACGAGAAGAATATTGGCGGCTAGTTGACGGCGTCAGGATTATAACGTGACGTCGTCAGATAGCTAGGGAAGATCGTATACGGCCCCACGAATGGTATTAAGGAATATAACCATCATGCACGCAATTGTAACAAACGATTCAACTAATGAAAGATAGCTAGGGAGTAGTGAAATCTAAGTAAACACGTTTCTCTTATTATTGTTTTTCTCAATATTTATTTTCTTGTTATTTTATTTTTATTGCAATTGTAGTCATTTGGATTAGTTGACTAGCAACTAATTCCGCCCACTCTTCCAATACCCGAAATTTTTACTTGCTTTCTAAAAAACTATAAAAATACAAAAAGATTCATCCCTCACCTCTAGACCTAGTTTAATTAAGTTTTGATCCTAACGACACTATTCCCCGAGAGAACGATCAATCCCCCGGTACTTGCCACTACACTATACTACATCGGTCTGGTACACTGCCTGGTAGGGATTGCAAGCTTCTCAAGATCCCTTGAAAGGTAAAACCTTTTGTAAGGTTGCAAAACCACGCATCAATATAAGAGTGGAATCACCAATGATAAACATCCATGTCATTGTGTGGATTTTTTTTGTAAAATTTAAGTGATTGTGCATTCCTCACAATCACTTGGAAAACCATGATGAAAAAAATGTTTGAGCAACCATGAGAATTAATAGTAACGATGTAGAAGATATTCAAGGGGTTAAATGTAGTGAAGAAAATGAATAATTCGAAGTGGAATGTGAGGCGCAAACAACATTTCAGTATGAAGAGAATTTATATCACAAATTTGGCACAAGTTGGAATCCAATTTTGGACAGACAAGTTGCAATGGAATCAAAGGAAGCTATTGAATATGTAAAAATATGGCCTGTTGTTGTGTTTATAAAAGCAGGTATATATGAGTGGTTCTACAAGATATGTTTTTGATTTAAGATTAGATGACATAGCGAAGCAAGCTCGAAATGTTAAAGACATTAAACAATTAAAGTTAAATGATCTTGAGAAATTTGGTATGGGTGTTGAGGCTTCAATGGTTAACGACAAGGAAAAAAGGCGGCTAAGTGGTGATAATTTGATTATTTCTCTTGTTGAAAATTATGAGGGCAAACCTGGTTTGAAGTTATGGTTAAATGAAAAATGGAGACAATTTGAGAATGGTTTAAATGAAGAAAGTGGTGTTGTTATGCTTAAGAATAGTTCACGAGTAGTGGTTGAACTTCTATCGAAGAACAAAATTAAGTCACTTGAGAGGCACTACCTTGGCAGAAAGTTTAAAAGCTCAAGAAGGCTTAATGACAACTCAGCACTGCCACCTCGTACTGCTGCGTCACATGTGCCACGCGTCACTCTCCTATTGGTCAGCCGCCCTGCCATATCTGCAACCTCGTACTGACGTGTCAGTAAGGCGCCGCCAGTCAACCTCGTACCTATACCTGTAGTCAACCTCGTACAATGATTAGCATTAATAGCGCCGCCGCCACGTGGCGGCTTCTGATTGGTCCATGTCACCTGCCACGTCAGCAAGTGGGACCCACACTCTGAGTTAGCTCAAGTGGGGCCCACTGCCACGTGGCATGCAATGTGTCACCGGTCAACGATGAAGTCAACGCCGGTCAACAGCTAAGTCAACTGGTCAAAGTTGGGTCCGGAAACAAAAGAATGAAGAAAAATGTTAGCTTTATGAAGAGAATAACATCAATGAATTAATATAGATTGATTTTTCATACATCGTGAGAAAACCAATTGGAACCTAAGACGATATATAAATGCATCATTTCCACCTACAAAAACTCATTATATATACAAACCTGTGAACCAAAGATGAAAGGTGAAGGAAACAAAAGAAGACCGATTAGTTAGTGGAAAAACGACAACATATTAAACATCCAAGTTGATGCAAATACATCAAATAAACAATGTCGAGAACAACAAATGTCAGAGATAAAGGTAATGACGTTAACTTAACGTACTCAACTATGCCAACTAATTAGACGAACTTTTAAACTAAAACATAATAAAAGACCAAACATGATAAAAGGAAAACTTGGAGTTGGAATGGATGAAATACCAATATGTTAGGCCTTTTCTGTCTTCGGCTCCAAAAGCTTCGTCTTGGCATTTGAGGATTCTCCAAAGGCAATATACAGGCGTAATTTGTAGTACCTAGATCTATAGTAATTGCACTCATTATATAGAAAAGAGGAATGAATTGAAACATATTGTTCAAATATACACGATTTTAAATGTATTAACTTGTAATTTTATATGTATTAATCGTTTCCAAAAATATATACACAATCTTTTTTCAATTCAATCCAAGGGCCAGCAATAGGGAAGGTCTTGTTTCCCGAAATTGTTTCGAGGGCCATCAATACGAATGTGTTTTGTCAATAGTGAATAGTTTATATTTTAGCAATAGTATGACCTGTACCCAATAAACTCTTTTCTGACCAAATCGTTTCCTTATTACATTTATCATCACATTAATTTTGTCAGGAATTTTGCTATAAATATTCATTTCGTTATAACTGATTCCACAAACTCAACAAAGTTTCTATAAATATTTATTTTCAACAATTTCAACATTCAACATTTTTAACAAAGTCAATATTCAAGTATTGATCATTTTTACTTTTTATGTAGTTAAGATATATAACAATAATTTACTACGGTAACAATTTTGTTACATAAGGTAACAATTTTATTACATAAGCTAGTGTAATGATTAATTTCATATATCACTAATTAAAATACTTTAATTCATATTTGTTCAACTAAAAGTCATAATTCCCATGCATACCCAATTTAATCACAAAATAGGTCATATCTATCCAATTTACTAATTTATTTATTTAAACTTTTTAAAATCTTGATAAAATCAATTTAAAATGTATATGATATTTTACCCTTATTAATAATCAATTTAAAAATGTTTCATGGTCGACTAATACTAGAGGTGGCAAAACGGGCGGGCAGGGCGGGCACGGGCACGGGCACGGGCTAGAACGGGCACGTGCTAAACGGACACGGGCCAAATGGGTACATGTTATACAAATCACTTTACAGAAGACCCAAAATGACGAAATAAATTTCTTAAACGTAATAATCAATTTATATCTAAAAAATTAAATATAGTACATATATAAGTTTTTTTTTTTAAATAATTATAATGTTCTTCGATTAAGAGAAAATATATGCCCGTTAGTGCCCATTTAACTTTTCAATGGACTAAATATGCCCATTTCCAAAAAGAAGGGGGCTAATGTGCCTATGTCATTTACAAATTAGCCAAAATTAGTAAATCTTTTTTATTTTGGGCACAAATCGCCACCTTTAACTAATACTAAAGTGCCTTGTTTTTTCAACCTTCCCCGTTAAGTTATAACTATATTTAAAAGACATTGACATTTTATTTAGCTTACATGGAGTTCTAATTACCACTAACAAAGTTTAAATTCTCCTAAAAAACAATAGTTCGTATTATAAGTTTATAACCCCTTAGAGCACTCGGTATGGTCACTCACCAAGTGAGTGAAACTTTAACTTTTTTAAGTTAAGGCTTAAGTTACCATACCGTCTATGTGAGTTAAGGCCCTGCGTTAAGGGGCACGTCAACCCCCTAACGTGAGTTGGGTTTGCTGGATTTTTTAAAGTTGGGTTGCGAATTATTAGTTAGTATGAGTTAAATCTGAAATTTTTTTTAAATTAATTGTGAGGTCGGGCTTATCTAACTATCTTCAAAATATTACCGCGTATCGTTTTTATATTTTTAAAAGTATCGCATGTGCACCCTACAATTTTTGTATGAAATAGTTTTTTTTTTCTTTTTTTTTCCTTAAAATCTCGCTATTTGTAAAATTATTGTCACAAAACGTATATAGTTAGAAAATGTTGCTCGTCAAAATTTTAATTTCAGGATGTCTGCCGCCGCATCGCGCGGGTACCCTGCTATATATATCTACTTATGCTATAAAAAGATGTCATTTTGTACTGTTGAAGGCCTTAGGAGCTGCCAACTCGGCTCTAAATAGGTACTCAGCCTCTTTGAAAATTTTAACATGTAAAAAGCCATCTTGCATTTAGTTTAATATGAAACGCAAACTACACGTACACCATGCTCACCTCTCCTATTCTCTCTCACTTGCACTGTCTTCTACTTTACATTTTCTTTCTTTTTTGTTGTTTCTTGTAGATTCATGCTTAAACGACTCATTCTTGCTTCAATCAGTTAAATAAAAAAATTTGATTTTCAGATATTTATAATTCGCCATTATGTGTTTAAGGATTTTGATGATGCATTATATTGTTGTGTTTCAAGATGACCAAATAAGTTCATTCTCATTTCTTGATACGGTACGTGTTTCTCTTTGTTGGTGGCTGCAATGCAATGATCTTTAGTGTTTCTTTAACCATTATTCGTGTGATAGATTTGGATTTGTGTATTTTAATCCATGTTTTCTCCTTATCCTACTTGTGCTTACAGGCATGGCTTTTCGATGGAGAGGCAGAGAGTGTACATGGTTGTGTTTTTTTTATGATGATAATATTTCTTTTATTTACATTTCCTTCCTATACATCTAATGCATTACAATACTTGTTATGTAATATACTTATTGTATGACAAATTCTTGTACAAGATTATATAAGAAAATAAATCATTTACTTCTTCTAAATAGGTGATCGCTTAAGGAGTTAAGGTGGTCCTTCAAACTTTATTATATGTTATTTGTGGAGATGATGGCGCTGAGAGGTTATCAAAGGCTGATGCGGGCATGAATGTGCATGGTGGTATACTACGGTCTACGTACTATGGAAGAGCTTGGTCGCTAACTGCAAACTAGAGAGGAAGGTGGTGGATATATAACCGGGTATAAACATACATAAAAATAGGTTTGCCTTTGATAAAGTTAAATCATTGTCACTAATTTACATTAGTTTCACAGTATGTAGAAAATTAGCAAATGGTTTTGTAACTTTGTAACAAAAGGTTTTAAACTTATCAATGTTTGTAACATGATTTAGCCAATTATTTATTATTTATATGATACTTAAGTAAGTAGTTGTATTTGGAGATTAGTTAAGTAATTATTTGATTCTATGATTCAAATACTTTTTGGGTAATAATGGATATTAGTCTGAAAGTTACATTAGATTAGATTACATTCTCGTAATCTATAACTTAAGCCTTACCTTTTACTCATAGGTATTATTATATGAACGTTCATGATTTTAGTTTTTTAATTATCATTGGTAGAGTATGGATTTAGTGAGAAGAATTATTGAAATGAGAAGAGTGGGAAGAAATTGTAGCCACATATTTTAAATAAGGAAAGATAAATAATAGGAGATGCATCTATTTTTTGTGAATGTATCTAATATTTGTGTTTGTAATTTCTTCTCATTCTTCTTATCTTAATTATATTTTTCATTTGATCCTAAGTCATCATTGGTATTGTTAATAATAATACATGTTGTATCAATGAAATTTCATATACGTTTGGGTATTATTTGTTTGACACGCTTAATTATACTTATACTTATTAAGTATATTAATTGGACATTGGCCGACATTGAATATGAACACTTTGCTATTTTGGCAAAATTAGCTGTTTGGGTATTATTTGTTTGACACGCTAAATTATACTTATACTTATTAAGTATATTAATTGGACATTGGCCGACATTAAATATGAACACTTTGCTATGTTTGGCAAAATTAGCTGTAAGCTGTAAACTGCAAAGCTGTTAAAATGAGCTACAAGCTGTATCTTTTTTTTTCAATAAAAGTGTTTGGTATATTAGCTGTTAAATGTAATTATTAGCTGTTAACAGTAATTTTATGTTTAACAGCTCCAAAACATTTTAAAAGCTTCATGAATCAACTTTTCATTTTGGAGCTACTTGTTTAAATTAAAAGCTTGAAGTTGATGGGCCTGTTTGGCAATAACTGTTTTAGAGCTTTTTAAGAGCTATTAGCTTTTTATTCTAACAAACAGCTCTTTCATATTTATTAGCTCGGTTTGGATGCACAGGCTACAAGCTTTTAATTGTAACAAACAGCTCCAAAATAAACAGCTATAAAATAGAGCGTTCTAAAAATAATGAGCTGTTAGAAAATAAATTTACCCATTTACCCTCTAACCATATACATAAATCACGTACCCTTTCCCATAACCCTAATTCTCTTCTCTTCAAACAACAATACAAGGCCGTCACATTACAACCATACTGCACGTACAGGCTGTGCACCATTCTCTTCTCTTCTACGTTTTTCACCTGTAAGATATTAGCATTTATACTATACAATTTTGTTAGCATAAGAAAAGTTTTCTTTGCATGTAAATGAGTTATGTGATTAATTTCGATGACCACCTACTAAACTGAAATTGGATCCTCTGTTGGTGTTTTGACAAAAGGGGTTTCATCCTAGCGATTTGTTCATGACTAGTTAATTTGTTTGCGCGATTTAGTTACACTAGGTTAGGATATATTTATTTGATTAAGCGATTGATGCATGTGTTATATAGAGAAAATAATGCTTGTCTTCCGATCTAATTTGCTTATATACATGCTGCATATTGATATTAATGACATATTTGTTCGTTAAAGATTGCAAGTAAAGTTGTATTGTCATGAACAAACTGTCATGAACAACTCACAAATAGTAGTATGTGATTAATTTCGATGACCACCTACTAAACTGAAATTGGATCTTCTGTTGGTGTTTTGACAAAAGGGGTTTCAGCCTAGTGATTTGTTCGTGAGTAGTTAATTTGTTTGCGCGATTTAGTTACACTAGGTTAGGATATATTTATTTGATTAAGCGATTGATGCATGTGTTATATAGAGAAAATAATGCTTGTCTTCCGATCTAATTTGCTTATATACATGCTGCATATTGATATTAATGGCATATTTGTTCGTTAAAGATTGCAAGTAAAGTTGCATTGTCATGAACAAACTGTCATGAACAACTCACAAATAGTAGTACACAGGTCTTGAACAACTCACAAAAAGTAATTTGATAAAAATAGCTACATGAACCAGTCTGAGTTAGAAATAACTACCTTAGTCCCTGATCTTTATTTTTTGCTTTTTTGCTCCTTATGGTTTACATATTGCACGCTGTCAGTCCTTATCGCTAACTGTCGTTATCTTCTTCGTTAGCTCTCAATCATCAAGTGGCAACGTTAGTCCATTAACCAAACGATCATTTGCAACGTTAGTCCTTTATACTAACGACCGTTTCTAATAACTCAAATTTTGGTTTTCTAAAAAAAATTCCTACGCGGTTTTTATCGTTTTTGCCCGTTTTCATGCGTTTTCTTAGTTTTTGTCTATTTTTATACGTTTTCATCTGTTTTAATACGTTTTTGTCCGTCTTTATATGTTCTAATATGTTTTTCTTACGTTTTCATTCATTTTTATCTGTTTGTAAATGTTTTCTTATTGTTTTATCCATTTTTATACGTTTTATCTATTTTTCACCTGTTTTCATGCGTTTTCTTATATTTTCGTCCATTTTTATACATTTTCGTCTGTTTTTATACGTTTTCGTCTGTTTTCTTACCCTTTCATGCGTTTTTATATGTTTTTACACGTTTTCTTATGTTGTCATACGACTTTATCCATTTTTATATGTTTTTGTTTGTTTTTATATGATTTGTTCCGTTTCTTACGCTTTTGTCCATTTTTCTTACATCATCATCCGTTTTTCTACATTTTATCAATTTTTATACATTTTCGCTCATTTTCTTACGTTTTCACCTATTTTCTTATGTTTCTATACATTTTTTTTTATCTATTTATGTACGTTTTCGTCTGTTTTTATACATCTTTTCTTGCGCTTTCATACATTGTTTTTCATTTTTATCCATTTTCATATGTTTTATACACTTTCATTATTAAGAAAATGTACTTAGACAAGAGAAAACGTATAAAAACCAGTGTTGCAAAAATCGGCCTACAAGGCCGATTAATCAGCGATTACAAGCTGAAAGGCCTTGGACCTTGGAGCAAATTACAAGGTAATCGGCCGATTAATCGGTCTTAGACCTTGGAATCGGCGATTAATCGGCCAAAAATCGCTACACGGCCCTCAACCGCCTCGGGACCGATTCACGATTTTTGCAACATTGATAAAAACAGATAGAAACGTATAAAAACAAATAAAAATGCAAGGAAAACGTATAAAACATACAAAAACGTATATAAACATATGAAAACGTATAAAAACTGATGAAAACGTATAAAAACAGGTGAAAACATATGAAAACGAGCGAAAATGTATAAGAACAGATAAAAACGTATAAAAAGAGATGAAAATGTATAAAAACGGATGAAAACGTATAAAAACGGATGAAAACAGATAAAAAAGTATAAAACCAAATAAAACGCAAGAAAAACGTATAAAAATGGACGAAAACGTATATAAAGGGATAAAAACGTATAAAACAGATGAAACCGTATAAAACGTATGAAAACGTATGAAAATGGACAAAAGCATAAAAATATGCGGAGAACGTATAAAAACAGACGAAAACGTATAAAAACGGGTGAAACCGTATAAAACGGATAAAACGTATGAAAACGTAAGAAAAATAGACGAAAACGTATTAAAACGGACGAAAATGGATGAAAACTGGCTAAAACGTAAGAAAACGGGTGAAAACAATAAAAACCAAAATTTGAGTTAATTGGAAACGGCCGTTAGTATAAAGGACTAACGTTGCAAATGATCATTTGGTTTATGGACTAACGTTACCACTTGACGACTGGGAGCTAACGGAGAAGATAACAACAGTTAGTAATAAGGACTGACAGCGTGCAATATATAAACCATAAGGAGCAAAAAAGCAAAAAATAAAGATTAGGGACTACGGTAGTGATTTGGAGCAAACCACAGGGACGAACGGTGTAATTTACTCTTAAAAATGAGAATGTCATATTTACTCAAAACATGTTTCAACTGCATTGTAAATCATGCATTCAAAACTTGTATTTTGGGTATATATGACATTTTCATGTTTAGATCGGATAAATATAGTAATTGAATGAAAGAAAACTAGGGGTGGCTATTTAATTAAAAATTAATGGTTATAGACGTAATAGAATGAATCAATGAATATACTATTTCATTACAAAACTCAAAACCACCGACATATTCATTCAATTGTAAAAATTTATTTCATTGCAACTTTGATTCATGCTTACTAAACACTATGATAGATTTTATGGGTACAATGTCAATAATACTCCCAAAAGTCAAAGTTTTCGATACACCCTTTGCCTATATTATTAGTCTAATCATTTAGATTATTACTCCCTAAGGCTACCCACAGTAAGGGGATTCAATCCCCTTACTTTTTTCTGCCACGTCAGCTTTCTCTCTCCAGCGACCTGCAGATGATTCAGTAAGGGCGACCTAGTTCAGTTTTTTTTTTTTTTTTTTTTTTTTTTTTTTTTTTTTTTTTTTTTTTTTAACACAAACTAAAATTTCATTAATAATTTAAAAGTTACATAATAATTCAAATAAAATAAAACATTACAACTCTTATTAAAAACTAATAATCTAGATTAAGTCGTTCCTTGATCGAGTCTTTGATTTCTTGCATTTTTTGCTGTTGTAATGCGGGCAAAGCTTGGTCGATTGGTGTGAGATAGAAGATGAGGTCTTTTTGATTTTTTCTTTCTCGATCAAGTACAAGTTTTTTTTCTTCCATTGCCAATCTTCTGTCTTCTTGTTCCGCTTTCTTTGCAGCATCACGACCAACTGGTCGCTCATTTTGAGGGTCTTCATTATCCGAACCGGTTTCAGAAGTCCTTGGTTTTTTTCGAGCGACATGTTGGTTTAAAAAAACCGGCATCTCATTTTTCTTCCAAATCTGATGGTCCCTCAAAATCTCCCAACAATGATCCAATTGAAAGGCATGGTTCATCATTATTTGATATTCTTCACATGCTCGTTTATAAACAGTGAGATCATTCCCACTACTTCCAAAATTGGTAAAAGCATTGTCGTAAATGGCACAAAATGCACCAACTCTAGGACGAACCCTATTTTTCCACTTGCTGACAATTGAGTTGTACGATCTACCTTCGCCAACCTCTTTCTCAAAGTATGCAATCACTTTCTTCCAAAATCCCCTAGAATTTTGGTTGGTTCCAACTATGCTATCCTCCGACGAATCACACCAAGCCATGGACAACGCGATCTCTTCTTTGCGTGTCCATGGAGCAGAATCCTTCGTGTTGTCTTCCTCAACCTCTTTCTCAGCCGCCGCCTTCTTACCCCTTGTAGCTCATTTCTTAGGTTTAACCGGCGACATCGCTTCCGGCGACAACTCCTCAGGAAGATCATCAGTTGGAATCGAATCGTGAAACGACCCATGAGCCAAACCTTGATAACCCGGTGACATTTGTTGACTCGGATAACCCGAACCGGTTCCAACAAAAAAAACTCGGATTGTTTTGTAATTTTTCCATAAAATCACAAGCATCTAGGTTGATGTGGTTAACCGGAGAATAATTTTGATAATTAGAATATGAAGACGATGATGAGTTCATTGTTGGACGATAACAGGAATCGGGGGAGCCATACATAGATTGTTGGCTTCGACGGGAGTGGGTTTGTTGTGGTTGTTGGTTGTTTTGATACGGGGGAACAAATGGACGATTAACATTAGGATGCATAGCAAATGGATTGAATGTTTGTTGTTGTTGAGGTTGTTGAGAATCATAATCAAGAGAACGGGGTCGGAAATTGACGTTTGGTGAGATACCGGTTAACCGGAAAGTCGAATCCGGTGATACTTCCGGGATGTTTTGTTGTCGGGATTTTCGGCCTTTTGCTTGTTGTGGTGTTTTCTTAGACATTTTTAATAGAGATTGTGTTTATGTTGTGTGAAGAATTGGAGTGTGTTAATGTTTGGTATTTATAAGGAGAAATGAAAGTTTTTTTTTTTTTTTTTTTTTTTTTTTACCCAAAACAAAAGGTTCAGTTTTGTTTTTTTTTTTTGAATTTATCACTTCAAAAGTAAATAAAGTGGCAACGGTTTCATTTTGCAAAGAAAAAGAATTCGATGCCTCACTCGACCGTTTGTCCCTTTTGTCTTGCCTCGACCGAATACCCACAAAAGTCTCGACCGAGTGGAATCGATCGGATGTCTCGGTCGAGCATCATTACTGTCGCCAGCCTAATATCTAAGCACAATATTCTTATGGTAACATTATATTGAGAATTAATTTGTCAATCTATCGTAGATTTCACAAACTGAAAACTAATTTTTCTTTTTCCTTTTTGGTCTTTTTAATAACTAAGATTAGTATAAATAATTTTATTGTCAAAATTTACTTTGTAAAATACTTTGATTTCCACTTAGACGTTATAGAATCATATGTCGCGCGTGCTGTTGTTTATACATGTGAAATGTAAAACACTTAAACACTAAAACACAGACTAATTATTTTCACGTTAATAAAACCTTCTTATAAACTAATAAGTGGTCAAATAACGAATGAGATCCCAAATTAAGTCTCATCATACAAAAGATTCTAATGCTTTTAGCTTTTAAACAACTTCAAAACCAAGAAACAAAGTGAATGAGTAGTGATAACGAAATTTAACCTAGCTACTTAGTGTCTTTGTGGCAGCCCGTTCCGTTGATCACTTGCATGTGTATCGATCAAATTTAAATGCATCAACATACTTTAGATACTTCTGTTAGAGGAAATAGTTATAGTCTTGTCATAAAAAAAATAAAAAAATAAACTTTCACCCTTTTTTTAAAACTTAAATATTTCGCAAACCGTAAATTGTCAAGCTACAAAAAAATACCATTGTGACGAGAATTAAATTATCTTTCTATAGATATGCATTGTTATATACTTTCGACGAACTTTTTTTTCGCCCAGAAAAATAATATATGATCCGTAAGAATCATATATGATTCGAAGAATCGAATCATATATGATTCTTTACGAATCATATATGATTTTTACGAATCATATATGATTCTTTCTGGGCGAAAAAAAAGTTCGATGAAAGTATATAACAATGCATATCTATAGAAAGATCATTTAATTCTCGTCGCGATGATATTTTTTTTGTAGCTTGAAGATTTACCGTTTGCAAGATATGTTGTTTTGAAAAAAAATGTAGAAAATATAAATGAGTGGCTATGATTGGTTGATAGGTTCTATGGTATGTATGAGTTATTCATGGGTCTCAACTCTAAGACTATAATGTTTGAGAATATATGATAAAAAAAAAAAATTATAATATTAAGCCGTGTATCCTAATCAAATTTGTGTAGTTCTATTTTTCTCTTGTTTTTATAGTTGGATTGTCACTTATTCATTTTAAATGAAAATGATTCTATTTGTGTATGGCTTCTTGCTATAAGTGTCGTACGAAAATAGGAAAACATGCATATCACTCGTTTTAGTCAAATGGTCTATATTACTACGATTTTTGTTACCGTTTCTACCACTACGTCGCCTTGTTGTTAAAGACAAGTTAGCTTAATTAGGGTATTCTGAATTTTCTACACATCTATAGCCGTAGTAAGTGCTTTTTAGTACTTTATCTACTTTGTTTTCTACAAATCATTAATTTGTATATAGTGTACGAGTACTAAAATCATCCTTAAGTTACTCCTTTTAGTAATCATTACTATTTCACTACTAATATTAGCTAATATATATGACTTACTGTCTAATTAACAAGGGATAATGATTTCTAAATGTATCAAACTTGACACGTTTTACCAATTAGTGTATGAAACTTTTAATTTTGCTATCTTGTGTAATAAACTTACTAATCTTTGCAAATTTGTGTACTCGTCCCACATGGCAATGAGATTAGCTTGCCAAGTCAGCTAATCTCATTGCCATGTGGGACGAGTACACAAATTTGCAAAGATTAGTAAGTTTATTACACAAGATAGCAAAATTAAAAGTTCCATACACTAATTGGTAAAACGTGTCAAATTTGATACATTTAGAAATCATTATCCCAATTAACAATCGTCAATTTGTGTTCCACGTCTGTATATTTTATTTACTTAATAGCAATATGAATGAACAGACCTTAATTAGAAAACAAAGTTGTGATCCAAAATTGTTGTGTAGTCTCTTTCTTATCATTATAACATCTTTTACATGCAATTTAAACATTTTTGTAGTAACACATTTAAACATTACGTGGATCAAACCCGTAAGATAATATATATTATAGTAACACATTTTTGTACTTAAATAATTATAAAAATAAAAATTAAAAGTAACTCGAGTAAATTAGGAGATTACTCAAATTTGGTAACTCGACTTCATTAATTAATCACCTTTAACAAGTTTTTATGAGGATTAAGAGCCGATTTCATATAAACCTTAAAAAAATATATCCATTCATGTGTTAGTTTTTCTTAAATCTTAATGTTTGAAAAAGAAGTTCATGTGAAGCAAACCAATACAAATAACAAGATAAGGAGGCCACAAAATATTCCCGAGACTGGATGAGAGAAAGTGGGCTAGGTGAGTTGAGCTGGACCAATACACACAAACAAACTAATGTGCGTGGGTTGGGCTTGAACAACGAGCATATGCATGTATTATAGATTTACAGTATATAGTTCGGGCAAAAACCTATTACTGAGAAAAAAAAAAAAAAAAAAAAAAACCTATTACTATTACCTATGCAGATTTTGAGTGATGGAGATGGTTATGTTGCTAGCATTCCCAGTTTCCACCACTTACTAACCGCAACTTAAACTCCTTCTTTAGTAAAACACCCTGCTGCAACGGGCGGGTTTCCAACCTCGTTCTTTGAATAAATGTAAGTTGCAGGACATTGATCATTGTTATTCTTGGACCGTACGTAGGATCAGAGGAGGGAAGATGAGTTTCGGAACCGAACAACACAAATAGTTTTCTGTATACATGTCTTTGGTACACTTGTCCCCTTGGCCAAAACTAAAAGGGAGAGTGTAGTGGGAGATGGTTCCCACTCGTTTAAAACACATGATGTTCAATTCAACCAACACCAAAAATGGTTTTCCTCATCTATTAATAATAACTTAATAAGTACTACAATAACAATAATACCCGGTTTTGCTAAAACATACTAGTAGTATATAAGAAGTTTTGAAGAAAACAAATTTCAACAAGCATGACAAGAAAGCAAATGAAGCAAAAACAATACTAGTAATAACTTATGTAATTGTTAGTGGACGTGGGCTAGGTGGGTTGAGTTGGGCCAATGCTGTGGATGGGTTGGGTTGGGCTTGAAAAAAGAACATATGCACTTGTGTGTATATTTCGGCAAAACCTATTCTGTAGATCTATCTAGCTAGGGTTGGAATGGATGGAACGACAGAAGATATGGTACTTATGTTTGATGTTGCACAGGAAGTGCTTTTAAGGTTGACTGTCAAGGATCTTCTCAGATGCAAAAGTGTTTGTAAGTCTTGGTATTCTTTGATTTCTAGTCCTTCTTTTGTTAAACTTCATGTTAAATTTATTTGCAACAAAGAAGACAAGAATAATAAACAACTTGGAAACAGAAGAATTGCTATGACTAGAAGATATATAGTTAGATATGAACTTACGAATGTATATTCGTTCATAATAACTAAAGAGTGGAGATCCTACGATGCCTTGAATATTGAAGGTTCTTCTAATGGCCTTGTATGCATATCTTCTCAGATGCAAAAGTGTTTGTAAGTCTTGGTATTCTTTGATTTCTAGTCCTTCTTTTGTTAAACTTCATGTTAAATTTATTTGCAACAAAAGTTATAATAAACATCTTGGAAACAGAAGAATTGCTATGACTAGAAGATATGTTACTAGGGTTGGAAATGGGTGTTATATACCTGACGAGTGGGAATACTACGATTCATTGGTTATTCAAGGTTCTTCTAATGGCCTTGTATGCATATCTTCACTTGATAATCGACTTTGTTTAATCAATCCTTCGACTCGAGAGTTTCGAAAACTGCATATGCCACCAATACTTCCTAAAGATATCTCGTATCCACGACGTTACGGCTTTGGTTATGATTCATCCACAGATGATTACAAACTTGTTTTTGCCATCAACCAAGGTGGTTGTGATGGGACACTTGTTCAAATCCTATCTTTGAAATCAAATGTTTGGAAACTTTTTGGACATGTCAATTATAGGTTCCATGATAGCGAGCCTGGTATCTTATTCAATGGTTCACTTAACTGGTTTTGTTATAATGGCAATGATATCAAAAACGTTTTCATTGTGTCTTTCGATTTAGCTAAAGAGCAATTTAGAGAAATTCCCCAACCTGATGACACGAGATATGTTTGGAGTTGCTGTAACAGACTGGGGATTTTCGAAGACCACTTATGCATATTTTACCAACGCAAAGATGGTCGCCCCCATGGCATTTGGGTTATGAAAAGCTACAATTTGAAACAGTCTTGGAAACTGTTGCCAACTGATTGTGAGATGAAGGATCGTGTACACTATATGATTAAGGATCCTCTTCTATCCAAGAACATGCCGTCTTACTATTATTGTGATGATACATTTTTGTCTAGGAGTGGAAAACACATCTGGTCTCCTATCTTTATGCAAACCCTTGTATCACCTTTTGTTAATAATCACGGGAGACCAAGTGACGCAAAGAAGAACAAGAGGACTGTTGAAGCGGGGAGTTCTAAGGTGGGTTTTGCTTATTATATTCTTATTTCAGAATCTCTTCTCTTAATTCCAGAGATTAACTGTATTTCTTTAATGGTTTTTATATATTAGCTTTTTACTCGATTAATAGTTGTTACAAAAGTCCTGTATTTTCCGTTGATAGCAACGATGTTAACGGCTACAAATATAAGAGGATAAAACCTACAAACTGTTTTGGGAAATTGAACTGATCCAAACCGGATTGTAAGACAGGTTCTAGTTATGTTGCTATTCCAAGGTCCTTTATCCACACTAGTGATCATACAACTGTTTTTAGGGGTTGTTTGTTTAAGCTTATTTTTGGGCTTATGAGCTTATCTCATTTTTGCAGCCCAAAATTTTCAGCCTTATTTCCGTACTTATATAAGCTTTTTATATCATAACAAGCTTATATATGCCCATAAGTTTCAAAATAAGCCCAAAAAAAATGTGAGATAAGCTCATAAGCCTAAAAATAAGCTTAGACATGAAGCACTAGCTTAGATGGGGTAACTAGCAGTAGTAGCATCATTTGTGTGCATATCCTTGTTTGACTGAATTATGTTTTTTGTGACAAAATTTAATCTAAGACGATAAAACCTACAAATTGTTTTGTTTATGTATTATGTTGTTATTCTAGGGTCCTTTACACATACCAGTAATTATGCAAAGTAAATTGAACATCGATCTTAGTTAAGCGAATTATTTCCATGTTTTATTGCTACTAGATGAGTGGTATAGTTATGTGCTTTACCAAAGTTGCTGAACGAAAGCGGCAATGCTGGCTGCTTTTGAGGCGACGATGAGGAGCTTAATGAAGTTCTTTAACACATAGAAATAAGTATGTTTATTGTGTTTCAAATTGGATATTGATTTATCTTTTATAATTTTCAAATACATTTCTAGGAATTGAGAGAGATTGAGGAAGCTTATACTCTGAAAGATGGAGAGAAAAATGAATTTCTTTGGGACGAAGACGGCGAGAATGAGAGGAAGAAGAGAAAGCGAAAGAGGAGTGGGAGCAGAAATAAAAACCGATTCAAAGGTACAGCTTAAGCTTATTTTACTCTACAAGTTTTACCTAGGCCAATGCAGGAAAAAAGAGAGATTGATGTAATCCTTATAAACGAAGAGGTCTTGACTCAAGAAATCTGATGCAGAAAGATGCAAAAAAAATTCAAATAGTTAGTTTTAAAATAAGAAGAATCTTGTGTTTGACAGTGTTTCCAAAGTGAGATTGTTTTATTGGATCAATTTTAATAGATGTTTCAAACACCGTTTGTATTCAACTCATTTCAAAAGAACGATTCAATCATCTGATCAATTTTAATAGATGTTTCAAAAACCGTATGTATTCCCTTTTAAAAACTTAAACATTGTGTATCAAATGACCGATTAAGTGTGACGTAATATAAAAAGTGTCAACAATGGTAATACAACAACTAGAGATAGTATAAAGTAAACTACAACACAAACGCAATCAAGCTATGACACAAACATAATCAACACAATATAAACAACAAATCACACAAAAATAAATGCAATGCAAATATAAATATAAAGCGATAAATGCTAAAATAAATGTAAAAAAATAAGTAAAGAAAATGCAAACCAGACATGATGATTTATTGTGGTTCAGTCACGAAGTTGCTCTTCGCCATACTCTCCACTCCCCGAGTACCCAAATCGAGAGTTATTTCACTAATAAACAAGCTCCCTTCTCGGCGGAGAAAACCACACAACCTCGCTTACGTTATTTTCCGAAAATAAGCTAAATGTCGATTTCTAATCTAGCTAGAACCAATCTCACACACGATCTACCCGATCTACACAATCTACCCAATCAACACGATCTACCAGATCTCCACAATCTACATGATCTACACGATTTTCATGATCTACCCCATCTACCCGATTAACACAATCTAACTAAAAAGATGACAGACAACTTGATGTATAACAATATACAATAAGTGCTTAACAAGTGTTACGAGTGCACTAAGCTAACACTACAACACTTTGTATCTTCTCGATACGATTTGTTCTTTTTTTTTGGGTGCAAAAGGTGAATTATATTATATACTTCAAATTTGTACAAAGTATCATAACAATAAACTGTTTTGGACATACCCAAAAACAGAACAACATTCAAACACCTACACTATTTGATATCTGACAAACTAGTCCTATATCTGTCAATACTAAGCTGTAATACAAGAGAAGACTCCAGTCAGAACATAACCTTCATTCACCTTTATATGAGCACCATAACCATCTAGCTACATTTCTAATACACTTTCCACCTAAATCATTCAACCTGCCACCACAATGACTAAGGCAGACTAGTGATTGGCATCACTAGGCACCCATAACCCCTCCAAGTCAAGGGCTCTACTAAATGTGCTACATTTCCATCTCATGAATGGCTTCACACATTTGGGAACACACACCTTGAGGGAGGACCACCCATTACCTCCTTAGCAGTGTATAGATAGGACCAAGTAGGTTCATCTTTCACTCCTCACTATTCATATCTTCATACACTGCCCACCAAAGCTACTTACCCTTCACACATTGGAAACCTACTTTATGTTTTCAGTAAACTATTATTCTAGAAAGCTAATCAATGGCAATTTCCAATTACCTAACAAAGGCCTATCAGAAACTGTAATTGAGGCTTAATAGAGGACCAACTTATGAAAACCAAGATACAAGGCCATCAATTGTAGTAGCTTTTAACATAGAAATCAAGATCTGTAAAGGAAGATATGATTCTATATGGTAAAACGATCAATTTTTGCAGGCACACATGAAATCATCCTGCATAGACCATGGGAATTGCTAATAAAAGCATCAACATCCCAATACCAAACAGGCCATAAACAGCAGCTCAGCTGATACAAAATGGTAATTCAATTGTAGACAACTCCAATTAGGAAACTTCTTTATGGCTCCTATTTTCACCAAAGCACACAGATCAATACTCATTTGTTAAGATTTCTTGCAGACAATGCCCCATTCCTTCTCCACAATTCTAACAGCAACACTATTTTTAACTTTTAAGCTCATGAGTTTAAGTTTCACATTTTCAAGAATACTTTTGCCACATCATCAGGTTCCTTCTTCTCATCCCTAAAAATTCTACAATTTCTCTCATACCAGATGCTGTAAACACAAGCAGCAAAACATAATCTCATTATCACACTCCTGATATTATTACCCATATCACCATTGCCAAATTCCTGAACTGTATCATCCCATGTGGACTGATTATTATGAATTTTTGCTCTGTTTTTAACCTTATCCCAAACACCCCCTGAGAACTTACAGTTAAAGAAAAGATGATCCATGTCTTCAGCTTCTTGCATACAGAGATAACATCTATTCACAACATGATTACCCCATTGCTGTAACCTATCTTGAGTAGTCAGTCTCTTTCTTATTGCTAGCCAAAGGATGAATGCATTTTTGGGAATACATTGAGAAAACCATACTAACTTCCACCAAGGTACACTAGAGCCATTCTGTGACAACTGGCAAAATAGGGAGCCGCTTTATAAAACCCGCATTACCTTTATATAATAAATATGGAATTTCTGAAAAATTTATTGTGACGAGATATTTTACAAATGTTGGTACGTGATTTAATCGTACGATGTAATTGGGATTTAGTTATTTAATTATGGTTTGGTTTGATTCGGTCGTGATGAATTATTTTTGAGATCATTATTGTTGGCACTACTTTGACTCCGGCACTAGGTTGACCTAACAATTTAATTTTATTTTTATGGAATTCGGATATTTTATTATTTTGAAACGGGTTCAGTTGGAAAAAGTGATTGATTATTAAAGGTTTCGGGTTTGGCCCGTGTGTTTATTTGGGGCTACTTAGCCACTACTATCACTAATAATAACAATAAAACAAAATTTATTTTTTTTTCACTACTATGAATCGTCCTTGTGTGTGAACCGACCCCCACAAAACCCCTCACCACTTTACTCTTTTCCCTCTCTCTCTCAAGATACCATCTCCAAACCCTAACCTCCCTTAGCCGCCGCCCCTTTAGCCGGCTGCCACCACCTCACCGCCGCTCCATCAATATCAACACCACCATAAAACGACTCTCCATCCCATTTCCTACTCGATCTATCATAGCACGCGCCTTAAATCCCTCATTTCTCATTCGATTGCACCTCAAATTCGTCACTCCTTGGTGTGGTATTGAAGATCTATTCGAGTTAGCTTGGTGGATAAAGGTAGGCCGAGTTTTTGACTCGGGTTTGTGTTCAACTCGTGACCTTGAGTCACGGTTTTCTTTTTGGTTTTCGGGTTCCATGGATTTGGAAACAAGATTATTGGGTTTTGGATGAAAATGGTTAAAAGATGATGTTTGGTATCCGGGTGGGTCGATGGGGATCCGATTTGGTGGAAGGATTCTTGATTGAATGGTTATCTTGGTTGGATTGGTGCTCGGATTGAGCGTAACCGAGATCCTCGAGGTCTCGGAGTCGGTTTTTGTGGCTTGTTTTGTCGAGCCGAGAACCATTGGGGTCCTCCCCAATCCATCTTGTTGTTGTTGTTTGATGTTGCCGAGACCCTAAGGGTCCGTTTGGCTTGAGATGGCTCGAATGGGAGCAAGATCGCGACCCCTTGGGTCCGGTCGAATGTGTTGATTTTATTTTGACCCTTGTGGTCGTTTGGTATTTGGCCGAACACCCCCCAAGGGGCTGTTTTGGTTCAAGCAAGCTCAAAGAGCTAACCGAGACTCATTAGTCTCGGGTGTGGCTCCATTTCATGTTTTGAGCTTATGGTTGACCCGGGTTGACTTGGTAACTCAACCCGCCTATACTTGGTTTCGGATAATAAATGTTACTTGTTATTATTTATTCGTGTGATGTTTACGATTTGGACATTTGGTTTATTATGTTGGACGCCTTGCGGTATTTATTGTATTTGAGTATATTTGGAGATGTGTTGACGAAAGTGAATTGGGGACCGTTGTGATACGGTTATTAGATGACGGAGATAGGTTAGTCGGGTGCCGTAGTCGGACCCTCATGTTGTAGCACGTGGATTTGAGATTGTTTGGACGGAGTTATTATATTTATTATTATGACTTGGTATTGTATTTGGACTTGGACTGTGAGCCGAGGGTCATGACTCGGACATTGGACCAAATTCTATGACTCGATAAATCTTTAAAGGTCGATATTAAAAATAAAACTCGTAATAATATTATTAAGAATATAATCGTTTATATACGTATATAGACGCGTTAAACGTATATATATATATATATATATATATATATATATATATATATATACATATATATATATATATACATATATATATATATATATATATATATATATATATATATATATATATATATATATACATATATATATATATATATATATATATATATATATATATATATATATATATATATATATATATATATATATATATATATATATATGTATATTAATAATAAAACGATCACGAGTAAACGTATAATAATAAAGCGATAGTTATTACACTATGAAAATGGTGCAATAAATGTCGAGATATTATTATAAATAATAACCATATAAATAATGACGAATTTTACGTCGAATAACTAACAACTAAAAACGTGATTTTATTTATAAATTAGAAACATATCGAGTTATACGAATTTTTGGGTCTTTAAAGTCCAAGTGGGCTTTATATTGTGACTTTGTGTTGTCACGGATATATGACGGTTAATATAAACATTTTATATATCGAATGACTTATTCTAGATCGAGTTATTTGACGATATAAAATGGATATGTATTAATGGGCATCGTATCCCACGACGCCCATAGGATGT